>JTDE01004599.1:2122-13800 GCA_014338405.1 Paragonimus skrjabini miyazakii | reverse complement strand
GTCGATGGATCTTATGGGCCCATTTCCACTAAGCGCCTGCGGTAACCAGTACGTTCTGGTCATAACGGAACACTTCACCCGTTGGATCGAAGCGACTGGCGTTCCGGATCAAAAAGCATCTACGGTTGGAGATTTGGTGATGAAGCACATCGTAACAAACCACGGTGTACCAAAGGCGATCTTGACAGATCAGGGACCATGCTTTGAAAGCGAAGAGTTTCGAACACGCATGCAACAACTGGGAATCAAGCGCATCCGAACGACACCATTTCACCCGCAAACGAACGGCCTAACTGAACGTAACAACCAAACGGTCAAAGAATGGTTATCAGCCAAAGGAGGTGACTGGGAGTCCGCGTTGCCACTGGTGTTATTGGCCCACCGGACTTCAGTTGACGTACGGCTGAACGCCTCGACTTCTGGTGGATCAGGACATAGGAATATGACCAGAGTGCATTGATTCCACTAAGGAGTTGGTTGCCGAAAGAGAAAGAGGCGAACGAAATCTAAAACTATTGCAGACATGTACAAAGGACCAATACGCAACCCCACGGCTCGGAAAAACTGGAGTGTTCAGCCTAGGAGAACGGATGAAGTGTCGAGATCATCGGAACACGGGCGCCAGCGGCCCAGGATCAAGAAAACTTATGCCTAAATGGAAAGGTCTGTATTTGGTAATTTCCAGACGGGGCCCAGTATGCACGATCAAGAGGGACGGGGAGACGAAACGAGTGCATGAAAATGAGTTAGCAAAGTAGCACCAGATGCCGGCGCGGCGAATCAGAAAATCAATAATCCGAGAGAAAATACCACGACGATCGGAGAGGATTCATCAACAGATGCAGAGGAACCAAGGATCCTCGGAAGGGGGGGTACGGCTGTATGGCAGGCAGTTTCGTTGTGAATAGTAGACTACTCACAAGTAGTATGTTACCCACAGGCGACATTCAAGAACAAAAGGGCAAGCTCCAAACGCCAGGAAGACGACGGACAAGAAGGGACTGTCGGAAAAGTGTATGCGTGCGGTGTGAGAACTTCCACTAAAACGAATGACACTGTCACCCGATGTATGTGAATGTATGTTTGCCGTGCAAATGAGTGTGTGCGTTTGTGGTTTAATTTTTGACAGGATCTGTTCGGGAGTTTGCGCAATGGATGAATTCTCAGGCCAAGCGTCCTTTGCGGTCACAACAAGTCTAATTTTAAGATAAATAATAAAACATCGGGCTATCTTTCAACATTAATCAAACAAAGCACAGCAATCTCAAAAATGTTGCAACAGACCGTGCGTGAAATTTGAATACTGTGAGTTTGTATTCCTCCCCGCGTTGTTTTATTGATATTTGATTGTGTCCGTACACTACAGTCTTAGAGAATTACGAATTAACATATTCTTATTCGCTTAGTCGCCCCAAAGATTTTGAATGGTTCCAACTGTGGATCTTGTGTAAAGGGTGCCCGCGCGAAGGACCACGCTATGCAATGCTTGCTCTGCGACACATGGTTTCACACCTCTTGTCTAGGCATGTCGAACGAGGTTTACAAAATGTTGACTACAACACAGCTAGACTGTATCTACCTTGTTTTCCTCTGTTGTAGAACCACTAGGCGGGCCCCCAGTTCTGAAACTAGCATCTCGCCCGTGAATGTGACACCCCCTGAGCCGCGGGCCGTAGCCAGCGAGGTATGTAGTGTGAGTGTTAAAGGCACAGCATCCTGTGCGTCAGTTGCCTCAGGAGTAAAGTCGAAGAGGGTTACCTCGGTTGCTCCGAAAAAGCACCTGCACATTATTGCCGACAACCGGTCAACAGCGTGCAGGCATAAGCAACAGAATTCCGAGGTTCTTCGCGCGGTACTACCCAAGGACCCCGATGTTGTTGCCATGGGGAGCAACGTTAATAACGGCGTAATTTTGGCGAAGTCCTCCAGGGGCACCAACACCGTCCCGCCTAAACGGTTGAGCTTATTTGCTGGGGGAAATTCTGTAATTGTTCAAAACCTTCCGGAATGTGCCGCCAGCTGCTTAAAGCTGCGCGACGGGCATGATCGTGAGCTATGAACCAGTCTTTGCACTAAGATGGGCAAAAATCCAAGTGTCTCAAACTCTATCACGAGGTTGGCGAGGAAATTAGATTCGCCAGGTGCTGACAAACCTCGGTTAGCAATGGTCGTGCTTTCGTCATTTGACTAAAGACGTTCTTCTAGGGGCACATAAGCTGGTAGACGACTGCGGGGCCCGGATATACCCTCATATACCATGAGCTGAACGCTAGGGGTGAAAATTCGCTCAGAAGAAACCTGGAACCACTGACCGATCTCACAATGTTATTTATATGGGTGTCCGCGATTCCACTACCAATGACCTGGAACGAGTCAAGAGTCAGCGGCGATTCCTGTCAACTGCCCTTGAACTTACCAACGTCCAGGTGCAGCGTATTCCTCAAATCATGCGACTCAAGCTAGATTTGGGCGAATCTCCACCATGACTCCCCAAAATTACTGTCACCTCGCACGAGATGGCATCAAATATACTGGAGCGGTTCCCCCACCTGCGTCTTCTTATCTCTGGCGGGATTTCGTTTCACCCCGATCGTTCTAAAGAAGAACAAGATTTACTAAAAGCCAATCACCGCAGTCACCTGGTGGTTCCTGTTGAGAATTTGATGACCTGAAAAACTCATCACAGTCGGCTCCTGCAGAGTCGGCGTTGCGTTTTGGAAGGACCCCCCATACATAATCGCAGGAGAACGTTCATTCGTTCAAAATTAACTCTATAAAGTGCATGCACGTAAATATGCTTAGCTTAGTGAATAAGTTACCAGAGCTTCGCGAACTTTATTCTACGACAAAGCCCCGGAGTGTTGCCATAACGGAGCCGTGACCGAGCACTTCCTACCTAGATTCTGAAATCGCCTTAGAGGATTTGGTCATCTTCCGTGCGGATAGAACTGAAGGTAGAGGAGGGGATCGGCCCTCTATATCCACACTTCTCTTCAAGCCTTCCTTTTTAACAATCCAATACTTGCCGCGATTCAAGAAACGGTCTGGTGCTCGGTTCGCCTAAGTGGTTCAAAACCCTGGCTTGTATAATGTGCGACCGAAACCAGCAGGCGCGCACGAGTTGAATTCGAATTGGTGACGCTGTGTGCCACTGTGTTGTCGTCGCCGTCTTAATAATCGTTTGTGTAAGTCGTGTGCATGACTTACTGGGCCTTTGGCTCATGCTTGTTTCCTTTTGCTGGACTGTTGTTGGAGCCACGACTTCGGAAGAATGCTACCCCGGGTGTCTCTACGTTGCCCTAAAGTTGGTCCGTAAATGTAACAGACAATCAGAGAAGAAACAGCCGGCTTGCATGTTACACTGGTGGGGGTCATGCATCGTCTTTCTTCTTCTGGTAATCCTTAAGACCAACTCTTACTATCTGGAGTGGGAGTTTTACCCTTTCTAGGATTTTTCCACATTCTCTTAATGGGCAATTTCAACTTATCCGAGATTACATTTCCGGCCTTCTCGTACGCAGGCACTGAAAATTCTGTCCATGCACGATTTTTTCACACAGTTGGAGCATTGGGTTTTACGGAGCGCACATCTGGTTTCACTCAGTGGCATACTGGCCATAATCCGTCGCGGCTGGATTATTCATTCACTAATGAAGAGTTGATGGTAGACGACCATACAACCACCGCACCACTCGGACTAAGTGATCACGTGGTCGTCTCATTCGACTTCATTTGTAGCACGAATCTGGCCAGCTCAACGACTAGTAATCGCAGAAACTTCCGGAAAATGGATGTGGGGAAATGCAGTCATGGGCGAACTATACCCCACTCCACTCTGTAGATGATTACTGTGAGGAGCTTACTGCCATCGTTTCTGCAGCCGTAAATGAATCTACACCAATATCGGGCTCCAAACGAAACAAGCCTCCAAGCCAACTACGCACTAGTACACTTAAACTCACCCTAAAGAAGCGGTATGCTTGGACGTGCTATCGATTATAAGGACCGGAAACTGACCAAAAACTATACGCTGCCCTAAGGAATCGGTGTACATCGCTAATTCGACGTGACCATCTTCATTACCAACAACGTCATACAGAATGCTTTATCGTTGATCCAAATAGTCTCTCTCGATTTGTAACATTAACTCATTGCGCATTTACAAGGCTTGGAATGCTCTACCAGACCATGTTTCTGCTAGCTCTGTAGCAATTTTCAAGGCTTGCCTTGACCAACATCTATTGCGTTAGTTCAGATATTGCACCTCTTTTCCCCATTTCTGCCCACTGCTGAGGTCCTTGAGATCCTACGCATCGAGATACGGAATTCTCAAAAGTTTCAGCTTCCTCCCTCCGTTTACAGCCCACTGAACCTTTGAAGACCTTGACAAAATATACACTAGCCACCCGTTGACGTTATATGCACGCACGACAATTTCTTCTCCTTATTTCTATTCCCCATTTCAGCCTGTTGCTGAGGACCTTGAGATTACGCATCGTGATACGCAGCTCTCAAAAGCCCTAGCTTCCCACTTCCGCTTACAACCCATTGAACCAATATTACTGGCAACATCTGTTTTTGTTGTTACAGTTATTGCTATTAACTGTTTGGATCGACTGAAAATCAATGTGTCGTCGACGTAACGCTTGTAATATGACAAATTTCCTATCTCCGTAGCTAGTTGTTGCTCAATTTTTATCATGAAAAAGACTGGTAAAATGGGACCCAGTGGACTTCCCATAGCTACTCCGTCTATTTGACGGTAGGATTGTTCGAGAAAACGAAAACTGACATTCTCGGCACAGAGCAGCAAAGTTTCCCTCAATATGTCAGTCGGAAGTGGCAACGAAATTTGACTCATGTCAACGAGCTTACAAATGTAGTCAATGGTTTCGTGTAGCGGAACATTTGTGAACAGTGATTGAACATCCACAGAGCACATCAGTTCGTTAGCAAGATTGATTTTGTCCAAGCCACTGACCAATTCAAAAGAATCCTTAATGGAATGTATCTAAAATTTTTGTCTTAATGGGGCTAAAGTAGCGACTAGCCAGCGTGTCAATTTATGGTAAGGAGAGTTCGTCATTGCCAAAATTGGCCTAAGTGGCATCCCAGGCTTGTGCGTCTTCGGTAAGCCGTAAAGCTGGGGTGATGACGATCCACACAGCTCGAGAGATTTATACGTTACTTCATCAATAATCCTCAACTGTAAGAGCAGCTGGAGATGTCGTCCTACGCGATCTTCTATTTCGGTGACGTTATCCATCTTCTCTATTCGCTGAAACTTTGTTTTGTAATTAATATCGACATCTTCCGTACATACGCATCTTTGTCTAGAACGACAGTCTCAGAGCCCTTGTCACCGAAATAGAAGATTACGTAGGACGGCATCTTCAGCTTGCGTCTCTCCTAAGGCTAGAAAATGTGCTTCTGCAAAACATAATGCGCATCCCGCGCACTAGCCTGACCACAGCTGATTCCCAACACGGCTCTTGAAAATTACCGTGACTGTCCCTGAGAAAGCTGCATACATAATGGAACGTTTTCGCCACGAGCGCCATCGAATCCCAGGAGGCATAACCTTCCACTCCGGTCGTTCCGAAGATGAACGCGAGAAGTTGCAAGCTGACTACCTAGCACGAGCTGCTCGATTAATCATCCCCTTAGTTGATCTGAAATATCAAAAGACGTCCACCAGCCGGCTCAGTCCGAGTCGGCGATAACCCTGCCGATGTGCCCAGCATCCCCAAAAATATTCAGTCCGATATTGGCTCCGGCAACCTGTATTTATTCTGAGTAAATTTTGTCAAGTGTGTTTATGCCAGCGCCCAAAGTCTGATCAGCAAGCTTGGTGAAATCCGTGCGCTTTGCCTCGCAAATGACTTCTTTATCGTCGGAATTACTGAATCATGGCTTCCACCAAACCATCTTGATCCTGAGCTCGATATAACAGACGTGCTGCTTTTCCGGAACGATACAGCAATGGGCAGAGGAAGTGGTGCTCTCCTTCACGTCCGCAACTTCCTCCTGGCTACCCAGCTGTCTCACCCAATACTCACTGCTGTTCCGGAATCTGCCTGATGCTCCACTGCACTATCCAACTCTGATAGATTGTTAGCCGGCGTAGAATATCCACCTCCCTGCTCTTGCTCTGACCGCAATGAGGCAATCCTGTCCGGACTCACCTGTATCCCCTCCCTAGTATACTCACATAACCTAATAATGGGAGACTTTAACCTGCCACAAATTAACTTCCAATCCTACTCGTACAAAGGTTCCGCTGATGCAATGCCTGCAACATTTCTAGCCTCAGTTGCAGCTGCTGGCCTTACGGAACATGTGACCGAGTGTAAAATATGGCGCACTGGCCACGCTCCTTTCCGTCTAGACTACAACTTCACTTAACAGTGGGTGCCCCGCTCGGCTTAAGCGACCACGCCGCAATAACCTTCGATAACAGTTTTAATGCCGAGCTTACTCTCAAAGCAAACGTTCCCAAAATGAAAGTCCAGAAATTTAGAGTGGATGCACTCAAAGGATCAGTTCAGCACATCACTGTCTGTTGGGGGAAATGTGCGGACACTTTACTATTACCATTTGCGAAGCGATAGATTGCTCAACGCCATTTCACTCTACAACCCGCCGGAAACCTCAACAGCAATTTCGGCCTCGAACGTTGAAAACCATCCACGCTAAACATCCAGAGTGGACTTGGTACAGAACGTCAGGGAATCAAGATGATCGTAATCTGCACGCGCAACTAATCAGGGAAGATCAATTGGACTTCCAGCGACGTTTAACTGAGCGATCCTAACAGCCTGTACAAATTTGTTTCAAAAACCCGTGAAACCAAAGCTGGCGTTCCCCAGCTAGCCGGCCCGCAAGGGCTTGCTCGCTCAGACGTTGAAGCCTCTGAAGCTCTGGCTGATTTCTGTAGTACTGTGTTTACTAGCGGCGTGCCTAAATGCTCCGTGACAGAAAGCGTTAGCAGTATTTCCGAACCATAAACGGAACGGATATGGGAAAACAAATTGTGCGTTGTGCTAATGTTCATTATTGAGTAATTCCTTGGTTAAGCCACAACGAGTTAAAAACCAAAAGAGTTATCGGTTTCGCAACGTTTCGACCCTCTCGGAGAGCCTTTATCAAGCGATTTAAATTTTCTGATTTAAATCGCTTGATAAAGGCTCTCCGAGAGGGTCGAAACGTTGCGAAACCGATAACTCTTTTGGTTTTTAACTCATCGTGGCTTAACCAAGGAATTACTCAATAAAGCGTTAACACTTCCGGAGAAATCTCCACAGTAGATACCACAGCGGATGCTGTGCTAATGAAACTGTGGGGATCAAATCCACGTCTCCCGGACCAGACTTTATATCTGCTCCAGTCCTTGTCCATGGGGCAGCATAGTTAGTTGTCCCGCTAAGCATCCTGTTCACACAGTCAATTGCCGCAGGAACAGTACCCGAAAGCTGGGAATCGGCGAATATTACTCCCGTCTTCAAAGGTGGATAGCGAAATCAGCATTGCAAATACCGTCCGATTACCCTCCAATCGTGTGTATCCAAAGTCCATGAAGCGTTAGTCCATGATGCACTACATAAGCATCTTTTAGCACAATCTTTCTTCCGCAGTGAGCAACACGGCTTCCTACGCGGCCGCTCATGTACTACAAAACTGGTGCTACTTGTAAACGAGTGGACCACTGCTGCCGACAGAGGAGAGGGAGTCGATACTATTTACCTTGACTTTGGCAAGGCTTTTGACCTAGTGGATCATTCTGTTTTACTTGGTAAACTTCACCATTGTGATGTGAAGGGTAACCTTCTAGGCTGGCTAAAATCTTATTTATCAAACCGTTCCTACAGTGTGTGGGTGGGTTTCTCTTTATCTTCTGTCAGACTCAGCCCCAGCGGAGTCCCACAGGGACCCATCCTGGAGCCACTACTCTCCTCTATCCTCATCAATGATCTGCCATCCGATGTATCGTCTCCACTGCTGCTGTTTGCTGACGATATCAAAATCTGGCGTATCGTGCGTAACAGCTCTGATGCGAGCGCCCTGCAAGCTGATATTAGTGCGCTTGATAACTGGTCTAAATCTAACTGCTTCGAGTTCAGTACCAGCAAGTGCAAAGTTATGCATATCAGACGTAAACACAATATCCCTTACTCCCTCGGTGGAGTACCGATCCAAGTCACAGACAGAGAAAAAGACCTTGGCACTGTTGTGACGCGCAACCCCCCAGTTCTTCCAATACCGAGGCGAGCGCCACGAAAGCCAATAGCGTGCTAGCGCTTCTGAAACGTTTGTTTGGAAAATTTGAACGATCATGTTTCAATCACCCGAACAACAGCTTTATTCGTCCTCAACTCGAACAGGAAATTCTTGTTTGGCCTCCTCGCTTGCAAAAGAACAAACTAATTCTGGAAACTGTACAGAGACGTGCAACAAAGGCAGTCCGTGGGTTGAGTGCATAACCCTACACTGAGTGGCTTCGCGAACTAAATATATTCTCTCTGGAATACCGCAGACAGAGAGGTGACCTAATATTAGCGTACTTGATTATAAAGACCCCTAACCATCCTTGTAGGTCCCTGCTCACTCGTGCGGATACTAGCTCACTTAGAGGGCATTCCCTGAAAACGAAATGTCTGTATAGCAGACTTGAGCTAATGAAAAGTTTCTCCTCGGTTCGGGTCCGCAAAACCTGGGACTCCCTGCCAGAACATATCGTGAGTGCCACGACAGTCACTGCGTTCAAAATCCGTCTTGATCGCTACTCTAACACTTAGTCCAAATCCCAGCACACTATACTGTTCGCAGCCACGTTTGTATGGTCGTCTGTTGAATAGTTCACGTCTGGCTATGTATGGTCATCTGACCATAGAATTGCGAGTTTAACAACAGTAGGTGTGCGTTTATTAGCTTGTTTGTTTATCTATTTATTCTTCTTTGTAGCCCTCGATACAACCAAGAAAAGTCAGCATCGTATCTGGTGGGTCAACATCCTCCTGTGTAGGCTGGTTATAGTCGGTCAATGGATACGGATTAGTTTCGTCCGGACCTGTCAACAAGGAAGAATTTTTCGTCACGCTTAGCCACCCTGAAAAGACCGAGATATCGTGGTTGTAATGGTTTCCTGGTGGTGTCTTGATGCATAAACACAAATTTACACGCGATCAAACCTGGAGATTTTTGTTCTCGGCGCCAGTGATGACGGGTCGGCGCGAAACGAAGGCCGGACATGTGTTGTCGTAAACGTGAAGTGTAATCCGTACCAGGGTTTGGGTGAGTCGAGGGCTGAATCAATTCTCCTGGGAGGTGCAGGTTGGTACCGTAGACTAATTCGGGAGTAGTACAGCTAATGTCCTCTTTAACGGTAGACCAGATTCCGAGGAGAATGGGTGGTAGACGGTCGCTCCACTTCGTTGTGTCCGACTGCGCGGTTATCAAAGCTTTCAGTTGCCGGTAAAAACGTTCGAGTAAACCGTTAGCACCAAAATTAGCGATCCAGTGTTCCAAGAAGGTTTTGGCGACTGTCTCCGCTGAAGCATCTTTAATAGGCACAGCTAAAGGCCAAAGGGTGAAACGGTCGATTGCGGTTAATATATACGCACAACCGTTGGTGGGTGGTAGTGGGCCAACGATGCCATAGTGTACATGGGAAAAAGGGGCATCTGGCTGGGAGAATGTGCCGGGTGTGATAATCGTATGCTCATGCACTTTGCTACTTTGGCACTCCATACACTGTTGTGACCAGAGACGAACGTCTTTATTCATAGAGGGCCAAAGAAAACGCTGTGCAATCAACTTTAATGTGCCGCATTTTCCGAGGTGAGATAAACGGTGGAAATGATTAAAAACAGTGCGACGATATGAAAGGGGAAAAGGTCTAGGTTTACCCGTTGAAGTGTCGCTTAGAATGTCACCAGGTTGCATCTGCAGGGGGATGGTAGACAGTTTCAGGGACCTACAGATGGAAACGTCCTTCATGTCCTCACTGCACTGCTGGGCGGTAGCCACTTTAGATGAGTCAAAGGAAGGTGGCGATTGGACTGAGTTGACATCAGGACGTGATAAAGCATCAGCAACGATGTTAGCGTCACCACGTAGGTGTCGGATGTCTGTGGTGAATAAGGAGGTATAGTCCAGATGTCTGATGTCACGCGGAGAGTATCGGTCGGGTTTGGCGTGAAATGCGAATGTCAAAGTTTTGTGGTTGGTTTGCAATACGAAGTGCCGGCCTTCCAAAAGGTGCCGAAAATAACGGATCGCCAAATAGATTGTTAGCAGTTCACGTCCAAAGGTGCTGCGTTTAATCTGTGCTGGTTGAAGCTTTTGGGAGTAAAAGGCTAGGGGACGTTGTTCGCCATTCACTGATTGTTCTAAAACTGCGCCGACGGCAGCATTTGACGCATCTGTGGTGTGAAGGAGATGTGCATTTGGATAGAAACTGATGAAGCACAGTTTAATGGCGTAGCACAGAGCTTCCCTTGCTGCTGAGAAGGATGCTTTGGCTTCGGGTGGGGGTTCAAGTGACTTATGTTTCGAGTCAACCAGGTCTGTCAGAGGTTTTAAAAAGTCCGCGCACTGAGGATTGAAACGTCGATAATAGTTAAGTATACCGAGAAATCGTCGAAGTTGGGTCACCGTAGTGGGAATCGGAAAGGTCGAGATGGACTCAACTTTCTCTGGCGGTTTGGTCAATGCGATGTCCCAATAAATCCAATGAATTAGCTCAGAAGACACACTTGTCTATGTTAATTTTAATATCATACTGCGCGCAACGATCGAAAACAGCGCGAAAATGAGAAAATGCCCCTCGTTTGAGCGGCTAGCGATCAAAACATCGTCGATGTAGACGTACGCGAAATAGAGTCCACGTAATACTTCGTCCATGAATAGCTGAAATGTCTGAGCCACATTACGAAGTCCAAAGGGCATTCGTGTGAACTCGAAAAGTCCAAGAGGGGTTGTAATGGCTGTTCTCCGGAAGTCTTCTTTCGCGACCGGGATGTAGTTATAAACGCGCACTAAGTCTAATTTGGAGAAGATAGTGGCGCCAGCGAGTCCTAAGGAAAAATCGTGGGTGTGTGGTATAGGGTACCTGTCCGGGATTGTGCAGTTGTTGAGCACGCATGCCTTTTTCGGTACCGTGTGCAGTGGTGTTGCCCAAGAGCTGTTTGAAGGTCGAATTATACCCAACTGAAGCTTAGGTTCGAATTCAGCCTTGGCGACTTTGAGTTTGTCTGGATGTAAACGGCGTAGACGAGCGAAAATCAAGGGACCACGTGTGATAGTATGATGTACCACATTGTGTTTAACCGTCTCCGTATGTGAGCACGGCTGACTTAACGAAGGAAAATCCTTCAGCAGTGCCGCGAATGACGGTGTTGGTGGAAGAGCGGGTCGGATACCGACTGAAGCGATCGTTAATTGGACACCGTTTACTGTGCATGCAGTGGTGTTGTCAATTAGCTTACGCCTCTTGACATCAACGGAATGGTTGAAATGTGCCAGTTGTGTTTGAACGTCAGAGAGCAGGAATATCCATCGAAAACATCGCCTGGGGTCGAGATCGACGGTGAGAGAGCGTTCCCCGTAGGTTATGATGGACTTTGATTTGCAGCCTGTAAGGTGTACTGGCCAGACTGAAGTCGATCATTTAGTTGCGG
>JTDE01004597.1:31657-41811 GCA_014338405.1 Paragonimus skrjabini miyazakii | reverse complement strand
TATATATATATATATATATATTACAATTTGCTTCTTGTGTAAATGTATATATATAAACATTTATAAGGAGAATACATTTCTGCTTGGAATCTATGTATATATATATATTGTTATGTATATTTATATCTCTCATTACCGAGATGTATATAATATAGGTATATATGTTTATTATATACATTCCTTTATACATATATATATATATACGTGTGTAGAAATTTATATGATTATCATATGTATATATATATATCACAATTTATTATACATGTATACATATAGCATATATATATCCCTGGATAAATACCAGAAGGCTTCGGGTATGTCCACAGAGGAACCACTGAAGAAAGACTTAGTGGACCTCACTTGTCTAACGCCAATAGCTACTGCAAACCAGTTTGCAAATCAACGCCAATAAAAAAGATCGAGCGTAGCTCATGAAAACATTTTGTAGGTGACCCTGAATAGGGCCGTGGATTCTTTCACTTGGTACTGGAAAGTACCGTTTGTTCCTCTTCCTCCTTTGAACTGGTCACGTTGCATCGTTCACGTTGTCGCAATCCACGCAAGTGAAGACCGGTTGAGACTCTGTGTAGTTGGCACACGAGTGGTGGTACCAACCACTGCATTGATTGCACTGTACACAATGCACGTTGTCTTCATGCAGGTCAACAGGGTCCTCCTTCTGGAAGCAGATCTGGCAAACGTTGCCGTCTACAAGTCTTATTGCACTCCGCCGTTCCAGACGTTCCCGAACTTTAGTTTTGAACTGCTTAAGCGTACCCTTAGCAACTCGTCTAATACGAGCTGTTTCCATGGGATCCACGATTATCCCAATCTCCTGCTGGTTCCGGTCAATCATACGGCTTTCAAGGTTACACTCCCTACGCTTGCTAGACTGGAAATGTGAGGCTTTTGCGGAGGATAGGGGCATGGGGCATAATTCATCCGACATACATGTAATCTTGCTAGTGGACTGTACTTCAGTATCGCCCCTTGGTAAATATGCCATGGGGAAAGTGCTGCAGTTTGGGGTATCAGAGTTTACTATCAAGCTTTTCCTGATCACTGACACCCGGCTCCTAGCAGCCCCTTCGGGGTCGAAAGAGTCACACCACTTGCCCCCTGTCTGTTGTTTTCTTCGGCCATAAGTTCTCGAAAGATGATCGGCCGCTTAACTTAACAACCTCCTCACCTGAGATTGAACCGTGCAACAGAAGGTCAGGATGGCTCGACAGTAATTCATTAATCCCTCGCAAGGCAGCAACATGTCTGCGATTATTAGCGGCATTAATGCACCCTGAGATGACGGCTAGATCGTAACAAACGTCCTCAGCATTTCTTATACGGTCCAAACGAGAAGTGGACACAGACACAGGTATACAAACCACGGGTTCATCGCACTGAGAAAACCGGATTTCGGCTTTATCACAGGCTGGCAACAACCACAGACCCCCGTCGATCAAAATGGTGAGGGGCCGCTCAATCAAGCGATACACAGCAATCATATGGCAACAAGAGATCGACCACTGAGATGAAAAACAGCACTCACACATATTGCCCTTTACGATATCAACATAGAAAACGCGTTCTTTGTTACAGCGCACTTCCCACGAACCTTTTGCATACGTTACATCTAATGTTTAATAAAGACATCCCTGACATACTGTGGTACTGGTTTTAGAATCACTGACAAGTATTCCAATCCCAAAAGCAGCTCAAACAATCTAATAGGCTCAGCGTTCACTCTGCACTGACGTTCGTCAAACACACTATTGCTACGTTCCATGATGTGCTGGAACAAACCATACACATTGGACCGTTCAGAAACAGCACTTTTTATGTGCTTGTCCTCGTTCTTCACACGACTGGTGGTGTGGTTTCCGAACAGCACAGTGGCCTTAAGTTTATGCGTGGCCCAACCGTTCTTACAAGGGAGCCAAGTATTCACCAGATACTGAGCCGCTTCACTGCTGACAGACTCCATGACCTGCAGCAAACTATTAAACTGCCCTCTGTTGCCAGTGAAAACCATACTACGGGTCCACTGGTATAAACGGTTCTTCAGGTATTCTCCTAAGCCCACCAACTGACGACATCGCCTAGACACATCTAATTTGCTGTGCCCAGTGCGTAAATTGCCTAAATCATGTCGGCGCATCCTAGCCCTATATTTCTTGTTCATGTGTAACCTCATTTCCCGAGCACTCTTAAAATGGTCCACCATCTCACACACATGCAATTCCTTATGGGCAGCCAACCGCCTATTCTTGGGATATACGTCAGGCTTACCAACTTGAAAGTCGTGTGAGTGGACCAAGTTCGCCTTTTCAATGCGATAACTGTAAACACGATAATGTACAACCCAGGAAGCGCTACATTTGTAGTCCGCGAGTCTATAATTGGTTATTATATCAGTTGGATAAATAAACATGACCGTTTGGCGGGTGTTGTCCGACGTGTACAGTGCACACACTTGTACATCACACTTCCATACGGGCAGCCTGGCGGTAGTTCTATTTCTTTGTTTTTTAGCACCTGCAGCTGTCTGCGAAGTGTTGGTGAAGAAGCTCGTGCAAGTTTCTCGGTGAAGTTTGAGCAAGTCATCCAGATAGTCTTCGAATTTCAGGTACCTCAACTTGAATATTCATTTAAAGGTGCTCGCATCGTTCACCGACATGCTGATTCAACGTACGGAAGTGACTCATCCGAAATGGACCACATAAACAATATCTAGCAAGAGATGATGTCACGCTAACTGAAATATGCCGTTTTCCGCGTATGACTTAGAAACATCATTTGTACCATTCTACTAACACTTCGGGTCACATTCATTTCATCGGAGTTTCTCAACAATTCGTGTAGGAAAGGAAACACACTCCCTTCTTTGTTGTTGTGCCTAATCATGTTTTGCGGCTCTTATACGTTCGATCGTCATCCTATATAGTTCAATTCTAATTACAACAATTGGCGTCGCGCTTTCATACTATTTACAATGATTACTGAAATGGATCGATTATCCACTAATTCAAAGTCTCGAGGAGTGGAAGATTACTTGGAGATGTTTGACCTTTGGTGTCTAACAAAATCTGAGTTGGACGGGCAGAAGAAGGTTGCTTTCTTTCTGCATTCAGTTGGCATGGAAGCTTATGCCCTTGCTGAAAACTTGGCTTTCCCGGAGTCACCGAGCCACTGTTTCTATCCTACGCTAAATAAAATACTCCTCCCACACTTCAAACCGGTGAATTTTGTGGCGGTTGAAAGAGCCAAGTTCAACGTGTTAATTCGGTCTGGATATCAAGCGATTCGCGATTTCGTCTTACAGTTGCAAACACAAGCAGCTAGGTGTGAATACGGTATCCAGTTAGAGGATCAGCCACGTGATCGGTTGACTGTTGGTATTAATTTGCCAGAGCTACAACAGAAGCTTCTCCTGCATCATGATCAAATATTCCAGATTATTCGTGAAGTGTGTGAACAGTATGAGGACGTAAAACAAGTTAAGAAGACTAATGAGGTCCTATGTAATTATTCTAAAGGCAACAATTCAAGGTCGAAACAAGGTAACACATTGAAACCGCGTACTGATTTCCGTGTGCCAAGACCATCCGTTCAATTTTCTACAGGAAGTAATGCGAATCCAGTTCAACAACAATTTAGGAAATGCGCATCTTGTGGACGCAATCATTCCCGGTATTCATTCCCACAAAGACAACTCTGATAGCACAGAAGACCGGGTTGAAAACCCTACTTTTTTATATAACAATTAATACTTCATACAACATGAAATTAAGTATCCTTGAACCATGCTTTACTGACATGCAAGTTTTCAGAACTGTCAGTTCACTCTATTCAGTAATAAACAACATAAATCCTTTTGTTTTAAACGTCGGTAATAGCCGTTTTGGGCGCAATTGGCATCTTTGATTTGCGACGCAAGTGGAAGTTTTCGGTTTTGTCTACGGTAAACCTGAAACTTGTCCAAATACGATAGAAGTAGCATTGGAAGGTTTTAAAACATGTCTGTCTCCTCTGCATGATGTTTGCGGATATTAATTTATGACACTCATTTGCATTAATGCAAATTCGCCTATGATGGCTGACCGCATGCGGTCGACCGAAATCGGTGGAATACCATTGTGTTCAGATACTTTTTTGTAACCATGTAGGTATGCGTAAGCCTGACTTTATGCTTTTAACTACAGGTGGTGTACGATCGGTCGTAGACCAGTGCACGCGCATATATGCACTATGGTGAAATATATATATATATACAGTATATATGCAGTATATATATGCAGTATATACTACATAAGTAGAACTGTAGGTCTACGCACACCCCCCAAATATATATTTTCATTGCTTTTGTAGTGCTCACACTGTACCTAACGATTCGTGTTATGTAAACCGATTAAAATCAGCATTGCTTTAGTATTCAGCAGCACGTATGTCGGACAGACGCTATGTTCCCCACCCGGGCATTTCTCCTACAACCAACTGGCGAAGAAGGAGAGACATATTGTCCAGCTTACAGAGAATACTCCATGTAGGATCATCTGCTGGAATAAAAAATATTCTGCCACAGACAGGATGTGACACCGTGATTAGTTTTAAGCAGGACAGCGGTGACTTATTTCGTTCAAACGCACAATCTGTGGTATTTATGAACTCACAGCATCACAATTACCAACAACCTCGGACTACTGTCCGTTGGATGTTGAACAAGGCTGTGATACTGATGCGCCTAGCAGTACGGACAAAAGTATTGTTTTTCATTTGCGCACTTTATTTCGGTTCGCTATGGGTGGCGCCATACTATGTCTGTCCAACAAACGTAGTTACCAGTTTTATGGCGATCTATCAAGAGATCTCCGTGCCGTTTTCAAAAATACTTCCATTACCTTCCGAGATATGGGAAAAGTGTTGACACTCCTGAACTACTATTTCCCAGGCATTCCAAGAGACCCACGAACATTATTCGGTGCGCCCAGGTCAGTTGAGAAGAAGCAGTTAAACGATGGTCTTTGTGCCCATCTTGGTTTGAAAAGACAGTTACTTGAGTTGTTGGAAACTTTTGTGCAACCAGAGTCCGTCATACACATACAGCTGAACATAGATGGTGTGAAGTTGTACAAAAATTCCGATAATCACGCGTGGCCCATTCAATTTCGCGTTTGCTTTCCTAGGGTGTATCCCCCCTTTGTGGTTGGTGTCTTTTGTGGTAAAGGAAAGCCCAAACCCTTAGACGGCTATTTGAGAGACACCATTGACGAGTTGAATGCGCTGTTGCTGGATGGTGTATTTTTATCCCGTTGGCCCGTTCATTGCGCTAGTCATCAATGTTCCACAGTATGCGACACACCGGCGAGATGTTACGTTGAATGTATTCGCAATTTCTCCGCATACTACGGGTGTGGCAAGTGTACTGACAGAGATGTAGGCATTGATGGCCACGTTCGACTTCTGTCGCTTGATGCAAACGGTTGAAGTGATTCATCGTTTCGCAATCTCTTACAGATTAATCATCACAACCGCGACACGTCTCCATTCGAATCGTTACCCGTGGACATGGTGTTATATTTCTTAACAGAACCCATGCACTCTGTATACCTAGGGATTGTCAAAAAGCTGTTGCACATCTGGTCCCACAATCAGCAACATGCGCGGAAGAATGCCTTCATTCTACGTGGTTTGTGTGATCGACACCGCTTTATAAACCACTGTGTGCCCACAGACTTCCCGCGGAAATGTAGGCCACTGAACCTGTTTAAACGTTGGAAGGCTAGTGAATGCATGGCTTTCCTTCTTTATTATGGCGCGGTTGTGTTTAAGGATATATTGACCGAAGAGCATTACCTCAACTTTCTTTACCTGTCCCTTTCCATTTACGTTTTGTCCCATCCAACAATGCATTCAACCTACTTTTCGTATGTTCAACTGTGGATACTGCGATTTTTACAGCAGTATCGGAATTATTACGGCCCGAAGAACGTTGTCTTCAATGTCCACAGCCTCATACATTTGTGTTCGGATGTTTCCAGGTATGGAACAATAGACCACTTTTCAACTTTCGCTTTCAAATCAAACCTTGGAAAGCTACGTCGGAAGGTTCGAGGCCCACGGAATGCGGCAGTTCAGATATTCAAGAGGTTAACAGAAACGGCAATGCACAGTGATAAACGCCCACAAGTTGCCGGTGATATAGGTATCATTCAGAGTAGGGTTCCTCGGGGAACGACACAACTGGTCTTAAGGAACACTGTTTTCACGAACTGTGCCCCTGATTGCTACGTCATAATTCACAACGTTCCGGCCCAAATCACGAGCATCATGCAGGAAACGATTTCTTTCCAACGTTCAAAAAACCCGGAAAATTTCTTTCAGTATTGTTTTGTGTCTTCTCATTTACACATTTTTCGTGTATCCGACGTCAGTGACGAAACTGAGAATACCAGCATACACAACATTCAGTGTAAATGTTTTCTTGTGTGTACTGAAAATCTTAAAGTAATCATTCCTCTAATGCATACTTCGTGAAACTGTCATTATGGCCATTGTTTTACGTACCTGGCGTGTTATTTATTTATGGTTCACGGGAAACAATTCATTTCAGCCAGTAATGTTGGCTATCATCATTTTCGCCGTAACCAAAGCAGTCGTAGTTGTTCCCGCTAGTTGGATCACCGGTGGCAAGTTGCTCAAGTGGCCTCAATGCTCCGCCCATCAGTGCACGCAGTATCGGGTGAAGGAGACGAAATGTGACGGCCCTTACCAAGAACACACCGTTCACATCTACGGTATTTTTGGGAGGTTATCGTACATTGTCTGCTAATCCCTCAGAAACCTACGGTGAGGCCGGGGCTCACGTCTTCAAGGCCATCACGGAGAGCGATGGTGTGGCCAGTGATGCCACGATGCCTATGACATACAGACCGAAACGCTTGATGTACGTACATTAACTATTTTTACCCTCTGACTTAACATGCTTCCAATGAATCAGAAGAAAACCCAGACGGTTGACTGAAAGCACCACAGAAGTGTCAGCAACCGACGATTCTACTTCTAGTGATACTCCGCCTGAGGGAAACGGCGCAGCTCTGGCTGGATATCACATCATCGACGTGGATCTCTCACCAAACCACCAACTTATTAACACAAGATCCCCTGTGATTTCCCCCAGATTGATTCAACCCATAGGCTTACGTCCGCATTCAGTGCTGACTGAACAGCGGTTGTTTTCTCTCCTCATCCCCTCATCTCCTTTCCTACAACCTATCACTTCGACGTTTGCATATACTCCACCGGCACTCTGCAATGACCCCTATCATCAACAGCTGTTGCCCTCAATAAAAGAGGAACTGGGGCGGATGTCTGGTAAATTGCCTAATTTCATAATGTGCCCAAATTTCAGAGCTGTTGCAATGTATCGCGAGGCGAGTTACACAACTCTCCTCGTCTTCGCAGTCTTACATGCCTCAGCATATCAAAGTCAGTGCTGCAGAGAAGGGCTCTCAAGCAGTGTCATTATTGTCTGCCGTTAAAACGGATGCGGACTTCGAAGTGCCAGAAGATTTCCTTTCGGAAAACAGTAATGTGAAGTGCTTTGTGTGCGTTCGACAGTGTTTGCAGTCAGATCTGTTTCTTTCGGGCGCAGTGCATGAGCCAGCTTGGCAGAATGTCAGAGGGGGAATTGTTGCGCAACATTCTTTCGCGTAACATCCACGGAGATTATGCCACCAGAATCAATGTCTCGGGGTTGAACTGGAAGCGTGCTCTCAAAAGCAAAAGACTTTATAAATGTATCAAAAGTGGGTTTTATATAATGAACGTGCAGTTCTAAAGACTAATTTTTACTAACAGTGGCCGTTAAAACCATACCTGCGTTTTCCAGTGCTACGGAAATCAGCATAAATTCAGCAATCCGAGTGTGGTTGCATAACTCCCGTTCACGTAAGACGACGTCAGTAAGACGGAGTTATCAAAAGGACAGCGGTGATGCTTGACCTACTTACAATTTATTAACTATGTACAATATAACATGCGTATACGTATTTTCTCGCTTTGCATGGGACATGGAGTAAGAGGTAAGTATGCACCGCTTGCTTTACTTAGGTTCGTGAAATGGAGTTTTTGGATGAGTTCATACCGCCTGGTACCAGCAGCCTTCGTGCAGCTAATTAGCCCAATCGGTTGGTAGCAAAGTTTTTAAAGTGCATAGTGCAGTGTGCTGCAGCTACGGGTTTCGGAAAATGGTTTTTAGGTACATTTTGAACTGGATTTTTAAATGGGTTTTCAAACCCGTTTTCAAGTGGATATTGTGTTTCAATAACGCACTCGAAAGCCCGGTTTGAAAACCCGGTTTAAAGCGGGTATAAGTTAGCTTATACTCAGATTTGTGCTATGAGGAAAGCAAAGTGCTTTGGCTGTGGCAAAGTGGGTCCCTAGTAGCACACTTAGTCGGTCGAGCGACTATTGAGTGTCTTACGTTAGTCACTCAAAAATTTCACGGATAAAGCAATGTCGACTTCACTGTTTGTAATCTTGCGAACGAGACAAATGGGAAGGACGTGAATTGCATGTTCAAAACTCAATTGCTATCGGTTTATTTTTGTTTAGTCACACCATCTGACCATTATTTCTTGAGCGCGGCTTCAAATTAGTGGGCCATTTGTAATGTGGGATGTGAGTTTGTATTGTGTGGAGAATTGCGGACGGTGGGTTTTCGTTCTGTTGATCAGCAGAATGTTCTTGTTGATATTACCTAAGTGGCATATTGTCGTATTTCTACCATTAACTGAGATATTTCATTTCCGGTTAGACTGAGAACTTGCATAATGGCCGAAAATTTTGCAATTTCACTTTGCATTTAAATGGTTCCTCAGTTATGACAGACTAATGAGCGTTCGACTTAATTGTTCGGCGTGATATTTTCGTTGATTTTACTGAAGTGGCATACTGTCGTATTTCTAATATTAACTGTGATATCCCACTTTCAGTTGGATTGGGAATGTCAGGCGATTGTCAAAATGCCCATCGATGGATACAGAATGTAAAAAACGGTGACCCAAAGAGGGCAGAAGTAGCAATTACTGGAGATTACCTGATTTTCTAAACCTGGTGTACATTTCGTGTTCTTCCATTACACGTATATTTCTCAAAACCGTTTTTGTTAAAATTTTACCGTTGTTTCGAGACCGTTGCGCGAAGGCGTAGTTTCGTTGGGGATTAGCTTGAAAATAAGACGTGCTCGCTAGTCAGGGCCTTTAGTATGTAAACCGACAGGCGTTCGTAACGAAATAAGGGCTACAAAAACTTTTCCCCATGACCGACTAACGAGTGACTGCCAGATGCAGTTGTCGCACTCGATACTCACTCGTAGGTCGGAAGATAGTCACTCGTTAGTCACTCGACAGTCGGTCGTGTTACCTGGGTCATATTCCATCGGTATGTACATCTAGACGTTCATATCACTTAACGACAGATTCTAATTCGAATGTACAACCGTTACCTGGTAATATTTCAACTCTGTCTTGATCTAATTGGCCCCAAAACACTCCTCTTTTTTCTAAAACGTTAGTGTCTGCATCAATGCAGGGATCCCTGCTAACAAAGTTAAGGATAAATTAGATGATATCCCTAATTTCCCTAAGTTAACCCCAACCTGCTGAGTCGTTCTATGAATTAACCCTAAACGACCGATTTTTCAAAGAAAATTAACCCCAACCGACGAAACTTTTCTCTAAATAAACCGTAAATTGCATTATTAACCCCAAAATTAACCTGATACAACACAACATATCCGGAACAGCGTACCCCAGTGCGTATGTGCACTAAACTAACGTTTCCTCAGGTATACGCAGCAATGCCAGACGCAAAATAAAAATACAGATAATTGCGGAGACCAAAAATATATTACGCGATAATTACAAATTGTCTCGATGAGCGCTAGACGATACCGGTTCGCGAAATAGCTAGGGAGGCTAGGGATCCGACCGCCAAGCGCGCGAGCAAGCCGGAAGAATATGTATGGCGTCCTTGACGCGTGTAGTGGAACAGATGTGTGAACTACAATAATTCTCGATACAAAAATAACGAGTGAAGTCAAGGACTGGACTCACCAAAGATTGACAATGTTCGTGAGACGTCTAATGATGCTGGAA
>JTDE01004597.1:0-13731 GCA_014338405.1 Paragonimus skrjabini miyazakii | reverse complement strand
TGATGAATACAATCACAGTGTCGAACGTGAAAATTAATTGGATTTCAAGTTCATTTTTTGGATGTCACTATTGTTCATTCACGTATTTCTGATGTCTTTCAACCACTTCAGTTGTTACCGGCTACCTCTGATAATGTCAGTATCAATTATTATCGTAAACTTTTTAACACATAAAACCACAGTTTGGTCACGATTTGCTTGCTTTTGTATTATCCGCGACAACTTCATTTTATCGCAAAATCGACACTTCTTCACTCACTCGAACTGGAGGTTGTTACATTAGTTGAATGTTCACTTACGGTTCAGATCTGTTTTATTTGGTACGACGGTATGTTTTCTAATAAAATAGCCATAGGGCATTCACCAGTTTGATCATTTTTTCGATTATCTTCTCCATCTATGTAATTGGAAAAATTTACCTTCATCTTAGGCTTACGTTTGTCTCTTCAGTGTGATCACTACGCTCTGTTGTTTCGCTAGGTTACTTTAATCCTTGTCATGTTAACTGAATTACAAACATCTTGATAGTTCTTTTGTTGATTTGTGGTTATTTTGTTATTGTTAAAAAACATCAAGAGGAGAATGACTTTTCTCGATTCCAATCCAAAACTAATGCGCATAATCACTGCGCTGCCAGTTCCACCGAAAATAATTTTCATATGATAAGCCAACGATCGTTCTGATAAGCACGCATGCTAACCGAATCATGCGCGCTTTGCAGACTTATTCAAAGAAGTTGAATATGCCTAACTGTATACCATCTCATATCTTAAATTGTGTCACTCACGTTGTTCAATTCGTTTGAATTGTGTTGCGTTCATCACACTTGAGAGAATCACATCAGATTTTTCACCGTAGCTCAACTCCTTAACTTCCTTCTCAAAGGCCTTCATATTCGGAGATATTGTCAACTCGAATATGCAAGGTGTCCACTGATGACACCAAATTGTGTTGTGTTCAGGGATGTGGATTAATTGTGTTATCTAAGAAACGATCAAAGACATTAGCGTTTGTGTAAGTTGGTAGAAGACACAGAACAGACAATAACTGAATACATTCGTATGCATTAAGAGTACGAGTCATCATAGATGTGCAACTGTTAATTCTTTTTGCTCACTATTATTTACCTCGAGATGTTTTCATACAAATCTTGAGTGTCTCGGCAAAATCGTTAACTAGTTTTGCATAACTGAAGCAGTGTATCTACAACTGATTACAATGAACAGTAATTTATTTAACCAGAGATCGGGACCCGAAAGAAAGCACGAAAACAAATTCATTCTCGCAATGGTCCTAGCAGTACGTTTGCCAAATTTCAGTTTTCGGCTAGTACATTTGTGTGAAAGTAACCTGATAGCTGGCAGACAGTCGGTGAAACTGCGATTACTTAGCAAAATAATTGACTAACGAATAAACATTGTGGTTGAGAACACAAAAACCATGATGGCCTTAAAATAGAGACCAGAATTCGTCATGAAGTTAGAAGTGAAAGAAACGGGTATGAAAACTGGTGCCATTTGTCACGCGAACGTCCCTCCATATTAGACGACGAACTAGAAGAAGCCAAATGTAGTAGTTCGATTGATCTTCAGTAGTCTGTTGGATTTTAGTTTCCTTTCTATGTGATTTATTTTTGAAACACTTTCATGCATAATCACCGGTGATTGTCAACTCCATTCTTAGTTGAATTACGTTGCCTGGAATGTCGGATTTATCCATCAGTTCACAAACTTTCTGCCTTCGTGTTTGAGCCTTAGATCTAACAAGGTATAAACACGGTGAACTGAAATTACAGTGTCCACAAACTTATGTGGCGCGCTCTTCATAGAAGCCCATGTTCGCAGGGGCCAGTTTATAAGTCATCATTTTGTTGGCCTCATGAAAGTGTAACCGTCCGGTCAATCGACAGGGTAATAAGTGGCATGGCATAATACGAAAAAACTATGTAAAAACCAACTAACAGTCGGTGTGTCGATTGCAACAAACCAAATAAAACCGGGTTGAACGAAATCATGTCCTTTGTTTTTCACATACGTTACCAAGAGTGACAGTGTTACCGGGTCATTTCTGACCATTACTCGCCAGCGAGTTTTAATTAACACAAATTGAACGTCACCTGCAACTGATCGCAGTCCTCGTATTCGTATAGACTTTTCAGTCGGCCCCTTTCGAAAAGAAGCACTAGACTCGAATTTCGCTCTAATTAAAATTCGTCAGTAGTGCATATCCTTGCCACGGCTGAGAATAGAACTCCGGCCACGCTTTCAAGTAGCAACCTACTTCTCGTCAGTATTCAAAATACCGCTCAACAAGTTAATGATTTCTATGATTTCAACTTGCAGAGATGTCCTAGTTGGGGTTTCATCCATAGGAGTTAACAGAAAAGTTACGGTATCTCCATTCTAGGTGGTAGGACAATCAGAGCATTACTCCCAAGCGACTGTCTCTGGTCGTCCACATATGACAATTCGGTCGTGCCTAGTGTGAGACCAGTAGAACAGTGGTCAACACGGTTGCTTCATGAAAGCGTGGCCGGAGTTCTAGTCTCGGCAGTAACAAGGATATACAGAACTGACGAAGACTAATGAGAGGGAAACCTGAGTACAATTTGTATTTTCGGAAGGGACTGACTGGAAATTTCATGGGAGTGCAACAGCTGCGATCAATTGTAAGTGACGTTCAGATTTTATGAAAACCAAAATCCCTTAGTAGTTATCTGATTAAAATCTCATTACTCAAACTGTGATGGAAAATTTAGTATGAATGGTTTTGTTTTCTGAAAATTCAATCGATACTTCACGCGTAGGAGATTTCTAAGAAGGGTGCTCTGGAAGTGTTTGGTCTGCCAAGAAGACAAGTGACTGTTATTTAACCTCGTCAAATGACCTGAGTATGCCAAAATATGTTAAATATCGACTGATCTCCCAACTAAATTATTTTCCCTTAAATTATTATATATGAATGAGTGTTTATTATTCATACAAATATGCACACTATGTATCGGTTTTGCGAAAACTGAGTGAATCTGATCGCCAGTTTGGTAAAGCCGAATACTTTTGAGACCTCCTCTTTCTCATTGTGTGGTTTGGAATTATGAAACCGATTGCCCAAATTAAACATACTTTTTCACATAGACCATTTTCACCATTGACCACATCAAGCTTGCTTAGTGCTTTCGAGCAGTCAGTTGCCAATTCGATCTCATACTGAAACACTGAAAAGAGTAGATCAGTAGATGAACTATTTTTATATTTGTAGATTAGTGTAGGTTCATGTACAGGAATCAAAACTCTTATTCTATAGGTCCAAACAATTTACTGCTCAACACTTAATCCCGTGTTTATGCTGCTGTAGTGTTCGACTAGTTGTTACATTTACAGTCTTCAAAAAAATAATGTTTTTCAAAATTTGTCTCAGAAACATTAACTGTTAGGTTATGTACTTAGACAAAACGATCGTCCTGTAAAAATGTCGTTGGAAATGGACTTTTGGTAGGTTTATGTGCAATTCGGTACACCAATTAAGCCAATATGCTGACTTGACAATAATAAGTTACCTGACCTGTCCATCTGATTTCGCATACCATGTGCAAAAAAATCATGGACTTTTGGGTCTACCCTAAAATAATCACAGAAGTTTATTTGGCAAATAAAAGGTGAAAATCTTTATGCAACTTGTGAACTCCTCAATGCATCGTTTTTAGAGAAAGCAGACTGATCCCGTGCTGTAATGGGTTGGTCATCTTACCAAAACGAGAAAGGTAAAGATGTTGCTAGATATCAAAATCTTGTTCGCATTTGTTGCCCTCAACGGACAGTCAGTTACAAATGATGGGAGGATAGTGCAATTGTCACAAAGTTCGCCTGGATATTAGAATATACATTATGGCAACGAGTAAGTAAACATTTCCTCAAGCAGTTGTCGAGAGCGATGACTCGCCATTGGTTACGGCTCAGATCCTTGGAGGAAACATTACATTGACATCGACCGTCAGAAACGTCGTGAAAATTGGTCACTCGGTTGATTGGATTAGTTTAGTTTACTATGTTATTAAGCCGATCAAACCCGTAATTGTTGAAGTCCAAGATGGGAATGTTGTTTGCAAAGTGTGGCTTCATGCCACATATCCTAATGCGGTCATCGCCTATGTTTTCTTGACCATACATAACTGAACTTTTCGTTCATGTGACTGAACGGATTAGGCAACATTTCACAGTTTTGCAACATTTTTCGGTTTGAATCAAGTGAGTGACAAAAACCAAACTTTTGAAAATGAAAATTTCTTCCCTTTCAATTGTAGAGAATTACAGCTTTAACCTTAGAGTTTTATTTAACTGTTTGGATTTAGTTAAAATGATTTTCATCTCGGCACACATTCAGATGTTCGTTAGCTTTTATAGCTGATCGACTGTTCAGTATTTACTGATGCTTTCACCAACAGTTTCTGACACGTTTTTACTTCACGATGGAGAAACTGAGTCTCAAAATGCAAACATGATGGAGTTATACACACATCGTTAAAACAGAGTGAAGCCCTCTAAGCAAACAGTCGCATCGGAGCACATTTGCAATCCATAGACTAGTTTGCTCTATCAGAGAAAAACTCAAACTTCAACAATGATTTTTTCATTTTTTGGAAGAACAGATAGAACCGTTTGAAAAACCGATAAGTATTTGGACAAGTTTCCACAGTTTCGTACTGTACGTGGTTTTAAAGCTATTATAAGTGGCGGGTTGGAGTTTCCCTAAAAGCGATCACACGAATTAACCATACTAACCGTTAGCTTGCGTAATGGATAATGTGATTACAAACATGTGGTTAGTGTGTCCAAAAAATACACACTTTGACTCGAAAACTCAGCAGGAACTTCGTTGCAATAGCATGCAGTGAAAGTGAGTCACTAAGTCGAAAACCAGGAAATGTTTGATTCAAATTGTATATCTAAACTGTAACTTTTCTTACATTGTACACACTCAGCCACCTTTCTTATATCTCTAATATCTCAACTATCAGCCACTTTATTTACCACACAGCGATGACCTTGAACAACCAATTATGTGCTCAACCATAGCGCCTCCGTGATACTCTAAAGTGATTAAGAACAATACTTTTTCAACGGAATGTCATACAATCAACCATAGTCCAACAGTAACAAACATTCCAATAAAAATGGAGATGATGTGCCACACAGTCATTGTCTCCAAATGCGTCTCACTCTAGTCGTAATCCAGACATGTTAATACTGAATTTATCATTCTTTTATGTCAATAAATGCCCAACGACTAACAGTGATTAATATCAGCTACTGTTGCGTACGAGTTTCAGTCGTCATAAAAAATTCACATGTTACATTTGAGCAAATATAAGTTCCTGGGAGACTGCCAAGGTGGAGCTTTGAAATAAATAAGTGAAAACGTTTTTATTATGCACTACAGTCAAGTAGGCGACGTACCACTCAATTCTTTTGTAAATTCCTCCTTCTGATCTGTAATCAATGGAGCATAATTGGTAATTTAACAAATTAGTACTGTACGTTTCCTTCAAATGTGTAATGAGAGGAAATTACTGCTTTTGAGGTCAATCATACTCATTTCAAGACCGAAAACCCTCAATGTGAGACATTTTTGCCAATGAAACACTTTTGCTAGGTACTGGCAAGTCTGCTTCTTCAAAGTGAGTGTGGTGATTGTCATTAAACGAATTTCTCAATACTGTTGTCTTACTACATTGTTGACAATAAGCCGCACAATTGCGCTCGAGAGATAAATTACCTGCTTTGCTTTGTTTGGTTGTTATCACTTCTGCGTCGAAACTAGCTCTGCGGTTGAGCTAAGTCAATTACTTCATTTCTGTATTTCTGGA
Organism: Paragonimus skrjabini miyazakii; assembly: GCA_014338405.1. Taxonomy (NCBI): domain Eukaryota; kingdom Metazoa; phylum Platyhelminthes; class Trematoda; order Plagiorchiida; family Troglotrematidae; genus Paragonimus; species Paragonimus skrjabini miyazakii. The sequence continues at coordinate 7,868 of JTDE01004597.1, read as the reverse complement.
AACAACACATTTCGCATCGCGGACATCTGTAAGTTCTCACGATGGATTTTTCGTCACTTGAAATTCTCAATATTCATAATTCGTCGAGAGAAATCGAAGATTGTTTGGAACGCTTTGAAATATGGTGTCTCATGAGCAAGGAGCCAAAGGCAGAAGACAAAACCGCTCACTTCCTCACCGTAATTGGCAAAGGTGCGTACAGCTTGGTGAAAACCTGTCATTTCCTGATTCACCAATTTCTCTTTCTTACAAATCTTTGAAGAATCTGCTGCTTTCTCATGTCCAACCTGTAAACTTTGAAGCAGCTGAACGAGTTAAATTTCATTCGCTCGTGAGAAAATAAAATCAGGATATTAGACAGTTTATTCTCGAAATTCAGACTCAAGCTGCTCGGTGTAATTTTGAAGACTAATTACAAACTCAACTTCATGACCGTTTGATCGCTGGAATGAACTTGCATCATTTGCAACAGAAGCTTTTACTGCTTCCGAATTCCATCTTCCAGTCAGCTAGAACATTATGCAAACAGTATCAAACTGTCATAGCTGCTGTCAGAGATGAACCGGTGATTTTATACAACAACAACATGAGACGATCAGAAAATCAGTATGGGCGGCTGTCTGAAAAAGTAACTATTCAAAATACGGTTGTTAATAATCACCCAGAATCCGATCCAAATGCTACCCGACGGTGGAAAACTGTAATTCATGTGGTAGCAAACACTCTCGATTGACTTGTCGATTTCATAATGTCGAGTGCCACAGGTGTGGTAAACTCGGGCACATTCAAGCAGTTTGCCACGGTTCAAAGTCTTCTTTCATTCTATTGCTCTTGCGATCAATTCTGTTGATTCCACCTGTCATATTAAACGAACCTACGCAGTTTATAATTGCATTGAATATTCATTCATTGTGAACGCTAGTAGCGTTCAGTCATTCATCTCTGCTGATTTCGGAAAATACCTGAAAACGGTAATTATAAAACCCGCTGAAGTTACTGCGAACAGTATCACTGGACAAGCTTTAGCAATTCTTGGTTCTTGTCAAATCACACTTTATCATGTTCACTCCAATGTTACCAATTGCCATTTTTTGGTTGTTGATCGTGGGCCGTCGATCGTTGGTTTAAAAAATATGAAACTTTCGAACATTTCTGTTTCCCTGTTCTCTGATGCACGTATATCATAAGTGCGTAATTTATTCCCTCAGTGTTCGAATGCTTCTGGTGGTATGCGTATTAAACCAGTTTCGCTGGAAATAGAAGGCAATCCGATCTTTATGAAGCGACGAATCATCCGTTTTGGATTACGCGAACCTGTCGGAAAAGCGATCGACCAACTTATGGAGAAACGGATATTACCACCCTTGCAACCTTTGACTTGGACTACACCCCTTGTGATTGCCTAAACGTGACGGTAGAACGCATCGAATTTGCGGTGATTACCGACTCATGTTCAACAGATTCCTTTTGCAGAAGAGTTGTGCCAATGTTGAACTAGAGGACATTCTGCATCAATTTAATGGCTTAAAATATTTTTGTTTGGACTTATTTACATGAACCAACTCTCCGAGTTTTGTTGAAATTTCTGTCTTCCGAAGCAGTGTTACTCACATTCTCTGCAAAATTATCATCGACATTGTTTATCGATGCGTCGCCTACTGGTATTGGAGCTATGCTAGAGCAATAGGGTCATCCGGTTATTTGCATCTCTAGACGCCTCAGTCCAGTAGAACGTGGATATGCGCGAACACAAAAGGAAGATTTAGCGGTTTACTGGGCGATCACCAGACTTCACAGATACTTAGTCGCTGCTCATTCCGATATAGTTACTGATCATGAAACTCTGAAACTCATTTATAATCCTAACAAATCTCTTCCCATCTTCTGCAGCCATGGTTCAGCGATGGAGTGTTATTTTGGCTGCGTGCTCTTATAACATCCAGCATCATAGTGCAGAATTCATTCTCCTTGCTGACTACTTATCTCGATATGCTGACTCTGGAGAGGGCGGCGACTCAGACTGTTTGCTGACTCAGCCACTTCCAGTTTACCATCCTGATTTGATTCGTAACACACGAAAATACCACCACGCAGTTTTACTTCATTACGTACTGGTTAGAACTGTGATATTCGGCGAAGATTTCCTGAATTCCACGAACGTCGAGATGAGCTCTCTGTTACTCTTGATGGATTATTGTGTCTTGGTGGTAGAATTGCTATTCCTCCCGCACTACGATCCGCAGTACTAGATGTCTTACACTCCGGTCATTTGGGAATTGAAAAGATGAAATCATTGGCTCGTCTGACTTATTGGTGGCCAGAACTGAATACCGACTTACGTAACATTTCTAAAGGTTGTGCTCAGTGTGTAGACAAAACGCAATCGCAGCCATCAGAATGGGCACCTTGGCCAATGAATTGTGAATCCTGGCAACGAATACATGCTGACTACTCTGGTCCATTCTTGGATATATCTGGAATCATCACAGTGAGTATGTATAATAACAGTTATAATGTAAGCCAGATAAAAATTCGAAGATGATGCAGGGAATGTTGACTTTGAGATGGAGTTAATCCAGGAGGTGTTCTAGTTTGAATGGAAGTGCATTGAACAACGAATGTACTAAAGACAGCAGAAAGACAGGCAGAATTATATTTCGTAAATCCAGTTAGCGTAAAACGTTCTGGTTCTGGTGGAATACCTTTGAAGCGGTCGATTGTTTTGGAAATCCCACGGAGGTAATTCGAGACACCAGAGCCACATTATAAGGGAGATGACAACAAGTAAACCATTAGCGTTATTGGTAGGGTATGCTTTAGGACATCGCCCATCATTAACAATGTGGCTGGTATTATTAAAACGTTTCTGGCGATTATTTTGGGTACACCCGTTGTGTGTTCAGAGTAAATGGTTGTCGTTAAGTTAGATTCGTCCCATCTTTGTTTTCATGACGGTCGTATTGTAGTTGGAACCACGGCAACACGTTGTTGGTTTAATAGCAGTTTAGTTGTAATTGGTCGTAATAATAGAGTAGGCACTGTAATGCTAACTAGTTTAAGAACCTGGTCAATATGTTGAGAGCTAGCGTATGTGCCGTTTCAGCAAGTGTTGATATTCACTTGATTGTATCAAAATGTTTAAACTACTTGTTGTTGTAATTGGATTTCCGGTTATGGGTGGGAAACTAGGTGAGACACACCTGTGGGTGTTGATGGAAGAGTTATTAAAAATCGTGCATGTAACAAGACATTCGACAGTGTTGGTGATATGATTGAGTATCTGGAGGATTCTCTTTTGAAATTTGCGGAGGGTAGTAAGTTATGGTTTGTCAGATGAATTGAATGTATTGCATGATTCCTTACTAGCTGTACCGTAGCGAAACCGGATGGCTTAACTGTCAGTGGATATTTACGTCTTTGCTGTACCAAGGGAGTGGTGGCACAAGAGGGTGCTTATATAGATATGAGTGGTGAACGGCTGAGATTGAGGTGGTCTATGTGTTCACACCTCAGCGTGGGGAGTGGGCATTTGACGAAGTACTGGATGTTTATGTGGTATGATAGTGTAAGGAGTGGAACGAGTCTGAAGTCACCATCATAAATTCGTTATCTTTCGGAGAGATTGGTTGTTCATATGGGAAGTAGGTGACGGTCGATGTCATAAAAGGTAAAATTGATTCTACAGAAGACAGTGTCGAATTGGGTGACAACTCAGTGGATGACTGTCTGTCATACGAACATATAAGATAGGGGAATAGTGGTACGTAGGCTAGTAGGACAGGTTTGACATGTCTTGGGGGGCGACGTCGATAATGACAGTTTATTTATGAGGTAGCATCTCTCGTTAGGTATCCTCTGTGTTGCTGAAAAGGTTCTTTTGAAAATGCTTATTCGTTATCTAACTTTCTCCACGCTTCAAATTAGGAGGGTTGATGTTGTTCACACAGTTACTTCCTTTCGTCGTTCTGCTTCACAGAAGCTTCGTTCAAAGTTGTCTTGAGATTGAAAACCAAACGGACTATTTCCAGTAGCAGCCAGAAGGATGTACAAGCTTTCTGTGCGGTGAATCTGTCTCGTAAGGTATCGGTAAGATGGTGTAGATGAGGCCAAAGGTTCCAGCAAGGGACATTAATTGAGCCGCTGCGTCATTCTGGTTAGCTGCAGGAGGCCATTTTCGTCCGCCTGATTACTTACATGTTGCATTGCGAAGGAAACACGTGAAGAAGGCATTGGTATACCTCGAGCTGGAGTCCTCTGTAAAAGGGTTTGGAAACAGTCTTGTGCTGGAGTGTAAGACCAGCAAGTTGCTGTGTCACATATCCGGACGGGTTCCAGCTTGTTTGCCCAACAGACACATATGTACCCTCCATCGCAGTATAATGGTTTTCTGAATTGATTTGTGTAATGTGGTATCGAAGTTGTATTCCAATGGTAAAAGAGAGGAGTGTTTGGCGTCCGAAAAAGCGCGGACTGCCGAGTGTTTATGTCTGTGTGAGATGCGCGGTTTACCAATGCCAATAGATTATCGATCAAAGGTTATCAGATTCCAAAGTCAATCGGTCTCCTATGGTACTGTAGCCTGAGCCACAGTACACTTTGGTCAGGCTGATGGCTGTTATGATGATGATGATGGAAAAGGCATAATATGATAAGGAGAATATGTGCTGTCTGAACAAAGGCTCGGATTGATTGGATAAAGACACCCGTAACCAGCAAGAATACTGGACAGCTTAAAACGCGAGTTTTCCGGGAGTCATCAGGAGAGCGTCAGATAACTGCAAATTGCTGTACTACTCAGATACTCTAAAAATCGTTAAAAGTTACCCGCACGTTTCATGTGGTAAACGAGAGTGATGAATATACACCCATTCTCTTTCCTCTCACTTTTTATTCTTGATAAAAGGAGCGCATATTTGACAGATTTTCAGATTTATTTTTGACCAACAATAGTAGCCAGGTGAGGAGTCGTTCACTCTGATCATCCCTAGGTATGTATCCTGAAGCTCACTGAGAAGTTTCATATATGGCTTTACTTGAAGAAATCATTTGAGATCCATGGAATACAGCTGTAACTATTTTCAACTCATTTTAATGGGTTGCGGAGGGTTTTGACACAAACCTTACTCCAAACAGCAGTCCAATCGTTGGTAAGCGCCTCAGTATTGAAAGTGTGGGGTCACCATCAGTCCGCTAAAGGGTACGAGTTGTAAGTGTCTTATTTCAATGTTGCAGCAGACGAACCATTCCGAAATGCGGATACACTTGTGACGTATCGACAGGCAGTTAGCGACTCAAGGTATAAGATCTACAACTGGGTGCTCCAGGAGTGCTAAAATACATCTACATCCCAGGAAAGAATAATTGTTGTATGCCCTTATCCTCACTCAATACTGATTGTAGTGGCGGGTGATATGTAAGAAATTCGAAAAACCTGCCCTGAAGGTATTACTGATACAGTTTCACTCAAAACATACAAGCATTTTTCCTTGCCGGGGTTTTGATAACTTTATCTGCTGTCTGCAACTTGCATGGAGAATCAATGTGCTCATTATTTATGCAGACACATGGTCGGGTCTACTTTAGAGGGAATCATCACTTTGGAGAATGAGCGGATTTTGTATATGTGTATGTCATAGACTGTTGGATGAAGACATAGTATAAGCTTTCAAAATGGAATTAACACTGTCTGATAAAAAATGTAAGCCGTGTTTATCGATTCGCTGCATCAGTGCATTCGAAAGCCATCCAAGTACGCACATGAAAACAGTAAGTCTTCCACTAGATTTTCATTATTTTTTTAAAAAGATATTGACAACAAAGTTGATGATCAAAGCCATCCCTGGAACACCTTGATATCCACCGATGTACTGAGAAGTGTTTAGTTTTGAAGGAAAAAGCCAATGCTTTTGAGACATTCAACTACTGCAGCTCAAAAAGTGACCGAAATGAAAATACCTTTGTTTACAGCCAAGATTACCCTGTAACCACCCATGGATTAGCAATTTCTCAACCCGGCGCCCACATTTCGCAGTTGGTAGCTTCTAGGCTGACATATGCTCATGTGGCTTACTAACCTTTCGTATACACAACGGTGATATCAATTCTTCTATAGGGTGATGCTATAACCACGAATCGGTCACGGACATTTCTGTGACTCTTCTTGCTTCATCGCAGGGAATGAACTACTGCCAAACGTAGTTTCACTAATCTGACTTGTAACTCATGTAATCCTGGACAGGGAGCGTTACTAATGTATTAAAATATTAGATAATCTTACACAATTTTTGTTGCTACATCCAGCAAGATTTTCATGCCAGCAGAATACAAGCATTGCTATAAATCACGTAAGTACGTTTTTATTGTTCCACATTCTAACATATCAGCTTTTTGCTTCTCTTTGGACGTAACAGCGTAGTTTGTTCAAGTGTAAAACAGGCAACAAGCCCAGTGTTCTAAGTGAACCTATTATTCATGAAAACCTAGAATATAGAGCACATGAATTCAGTTTTCTAAGTTCCTTGAAAAAAAATGAGTTGGTCAAATATATTAGATGAAAAAACTCCATGAAAATCGATGATGGAGAACTATTGCTACTTACTGATCATGGCTCGAAAGTGATCGCAGGTTTTCCGTTACATATGAAAGTTTAACCGGGCCTTTTTTTACTAAGCTTCCCAAAACGAGTTTTGTCCTTGTCATACCATGTAATTAATGCCTACGAAATAACATGTAAATATCTGCTCAAGTGTTTTGAAATGTGGCTAGTGAAATTTGGCTTCAATAAATTGATTGTAACTTTCCCGAAAGATAAAGTTTGAACAAGTCATAGAGCACTTTCTAGTAATCGTAGTACTACCACCAGAAAAGATATTTAAAGTAAAAATCAAAATTCACGGTTAAAACCGATATGCATCTTAGATACCACCTGCCTTGTGTATATAAGACTGTGCTTAGATGAAATATTGATGTTTTACTCACTAAAATGACAGAAACAGATTGACTGACCGTACTCAATGTTTGAAAAACTTACTTTAGTGAAATGATATCCTGCTTATATCTAAATGCCCAAATCTAAAACACCTGTACACAATTTTGGGGTCATACAATTTATACCTCGTTTCGTTTTACGAATTTTTTTACGAATAATTTCTATTAAATTTTTTTAGTTCTTCAGCAAAAATACCCAAACCACAAGCAGTTCAATAAAGTTCAAACTCGTATAAGCTCGTATTACAACGTAAAATTGCATCACATCATCAGCATTCCCGACTCTCGTTTATTAGACAGAAAAATCTCTACGGCCCGAGACATTTAGCAACCCATGTGAACCATTGTAATCATAAAACATGAAAGCCGTGCAGAGTGCCAGAGTCTGCTATTTGTTCCGATTCAGGTAACCGAATTTTGCGGAGATTGTGGAAAGAATCTAACAAAGTAATTTATAGGAAGTTGGTTAAAACTTGATTTCTGGAACCAGATATGATAAGCAAGTAGGCTACTTTAGTTATAATTCATACGGGACTCACAAGGAATCGTCAGATTGGTTACCGGAAACAGAGTAACTGTGACAGAATTGCAGAAATAACATATTCGTTAATGCTTCTATAATAAAAATTCGTCTCATCAATAAACAGTAAGCGCATCATCATTTTAGCCTCATGTTCCTATGAGTTTATAGGAACGAAATGTATCATTTAAATAATAGAGTTCCCATTTATCACGATTTGAAAAATAACTTTATCAAGCCTACGATGTAACCCCATACTCATTAACTGAAAATTGCTAGTCAGATGTGAAACCGCCAAAAACGAATAGCTTCGAATGATAAAAATAATTTTCCACAATATCTTGTTTGATTTTGACAGCTA
>JTDE01004595.1:43362-57089 GCA_014338405.1 Paragonimus skrjabini miyazakii | reverse complement strand
CAAATTGTTATCATACCCAAGTCACATGAACCATGGTTATCTAGTGTATGACCACTTGGTACATGATAAAAGGAAGCCTAATAACATATCAAAATGTCGGTGGCAAGATGCTGGTTCAGAGTACGGATACATATAGCAATGTTACCAATAACGTTTGAAAATCACAATTTCAGAAACTACGTAAGCCTGAGATTGTTTTACGATGGGGTAAGTGATGAGACTGATTCAATTGATTGGTTAGTTTGCAAAAAATCCTGTTTTTATCTAAGAAGTCGAAAGTTTGTTTTAACGTAGCATTACTAGTGTCTGTAATGCAACAATACAATAATCACTGATGAGTAGTAGGGAATTTTGATTGTCATGTACATTGAACATCACCCACGATTGATCGCAGCCGTCGCATTCCCATAGGCTTTTCAGTCGACCACTTTTGAAAATAACCACTAGACTCGAGTTTTGCTCTCATTAGAGCTCGTCAGTAGTATATATCCTCGCCACTTCCAGGACTTGAACCACGGACACGCTGTTCATTGGGCAACCGTGTTTACCACTGCCCCATAGGCTTTTCAGTCGACCACTTTTGAAAATAACCACTAGACTCGAGTTTCGCTCTCATTAGAGCTCGTCAGTAGTATATATCCTCGCCACTGCCGGGACTAGAACCAAGGACACGCTGTTCATGAGGCAACCGTGTTTACCACTGCACTATTGACCTCACATTAGACACGACCGAATTATCATATGTGAACGTTCAACCACTTTCGCTTGTGAGTAATGATCAGGTTGCCCGATCGCCTCGAGAGGAGACACAGTTACTGTCTGTTAACTCCAATCGATGACCCCTCGACTAGGAATTCTCTCCAAGTTGAAATCACAGAAATCATTGACTTGTTGGGCGGTATTTGATTACTGATGAGTATGTGTAGAGTATATACCTCAGATTTAACAGGCTATATCGCCTATATACGTTTAACTGTCCTCTGTTTCGTCTCCGACAGGAGATCTTTGAACCTAAGTTTGGAGATCAATCACAAAGATAAAACGACATTAAAACAAATGAAAATCAATGTAACAAGTGCGTTACACAGATAACTTATTAATTTCCTGTCAGAAAGAAGTTAAAGTAAAACATTTCGTTACGCCTGTTGTTAAGACGATGAGAGTTTCATATTAAAAAATTAATACTTATTGATCATCTAGATAATGTGTACGTAAACTGAATCTGAAACAATGTTAGTGTGATTCAGTGCCGCGTTCAGAAGAGTGAAGCACACACTCGCTTACATATCAACTCGAAAGTTCCTGTTCATGACAGAAATAGCACCGTATATGTTGCAACGTGAGTAAAACAAAGCATCGTGGACATTTCATCAATAACTTCTGGAGTTATTGATAAAGAAACGGCGGCTGATAAATGTGCTTTCCAAAGTGCTAGAACTTGAATGTCGCATGTATTTAGCCTTGGGAGCAGGAACTAAGCAACGAAACCCGTTTTGTACTTTATCCTCCTAGTAGATACTCATCCAATCATTTAATATACCACTTGAAAAGTCGATTGGTGTGGTTCAACTGAACATTTCGCCTTAAGTAAGACACATAAAGCCATTCTGACAGTTGTCAGTTGCTGCTTTGTTTTACCGTTTAAACATATTGGATACACAACTATGAAAATTTGGAATTTGTTACTGTTAGAGAGCACAAGCCACTTTTGTTTTCTATAAGCTCAATGGAGTGAATCAAAGTATTTGTTCTATCCGAATTTCTCAAACAACTGCTACAGTGTTGTAACCCAAAACTCCACGTGGCTTGACAGAAAGTGTCTCTGAATATTGTGCGTTGGCTAAACTAATACTGTTAATGTACTTCATCCAGAAATGTGTGCATGGCACAAACTCATATAGACCCCCAGCCTACCTTAGCCCTGGTAATGTTGGTTGGACCATAGAGCAGTATGGTGAAAGTCAGTTTTTACACGCCTCATTACCCGTGTTTTCCTCTTCACACGATGTACTTAACTGCAAATGAAGCCGACATCTGTCACTCGCGTTTCACTTCATGCTGATTCATTCACATCATAAAAATGTAACATTGCAAGAGTAATTCAATCGCAGTAAAAAATCGCATGCAAGATGAACACAGTTAATCGAGACCTTACGCTTAACCATTACCATGACAGTAGAAAAAGCATGCGTGAACTAATACAACGCTAGACGCGCTGGTTTATCTCAACTTGAAGGGTGATTATGACTTGGCACAACGCTGCACATATGAATTTCAGTCAACTGAATTTCGAACTCCAATCGTCTTTGGAATACATAATTGGGGTAATCGGAGTAGGCAACGTTGTTGAGGAGACTGTTTCTGTCGACATTTCCCTTCTTACTGGCCTGTTTAGAATTGTCCAATCTCCACATGGTATACTGCACACGGTTCACCACTGACCACATCTATTTATCGGTACAGTATTGTTAGCGAGAATGTGTTACAACGAGGAGCCAGGCTGGAATATGGCACCATCTGGGATTGGATACTGTTGCAAGCACAGCCCACGGCCAGAAGTCAAAATCTGTTCAGATTGTTCACGACAAGCCTGTTGATAAATGGACTGTTGATGTCATCTTACAAATCCCCGTTTTCCGTGCACCGAAACACTTTCCACAAAAGTGCTTTCTATTGTTTAACAGCTGCAGAAGGTGTTATTGCAATTAATGATACTTCCAAGTAGATTATATTGTTTTTGATGCTGTAGCATCTAGTCTAAGCTGCAAGGTAACAGATCAGATCCTCCATCTTCCAAACCTGATATCGCTTCTGTTGACTGTGTACGAACTTGAAAGACATTATGCCACTTAGACGACAGACGACATTATATTGTTAAGCGAGCTCGACTAATCAATTCAAGGATTTAGCAAATCAACTTACGTTGATACTAGAATATCCAAACAGCGATGATGATATTTACTTGCTAAGATTTTGATAAAATCGTAGACGCACCTGAGAAATGTAGCATACTTTCATGGTGATTCCCATATCAAGCTCATCTTTGGAAAACCAGTAGGCAGAGAAGTGCATGGTGACGAATGATTAATGAATATTACAAGGCCAGTATCGGAAACAATATCAGCACACAAAGCGTAAGTCCTATTTATTGGTGATCTAATATAAAGCGACAAAGCAAATGTCGAGATTGACACACTTAAACTTCGATGTTGCTGATTGAAAAGAAACGGGTGACAGCAATAGTAAACTGGTGACTTTGAGCGAACCTATGAAGAAAAATGACATTTTTCTAGACATAGAATGTCGTGTAACGGTTTGACAAAATCGCAATAATTCGGAAGTCTCAAATTATGAAAAATTTGTTCATTTGAAGAAGAGAATAACGTCATTTGCAAACCGTAAATATGTCCATGTTGGTATGCTGAACGACTTGGATTAACTACGTATATCACCGAAAGCGTTCCTGTTGTGGTGATGTTGATAAGTTGATAGGTTTCTACAGGTGGGAGAAAGATCTTTACTTGTGCGTTTCTGTCACTGTGCTGGTCAGATAGAGAACTGTCAGTTTTTAAATCAATCTTGTGATCAACGAACACTAAAACACAGTAAAACAATGTTGTTATAGCGGTTAGGAGAACAGTAGTCCCAGATGTCTCTCACGTATGTACCCGTCGAATGATATTTTCAAGCTCTCAACCTCATACATGACCACACAGGTAGGCCGTGCGTTGCCATTTGAGCAAACTCTAGTTGTGAAAAAGCTGTGTCTATCACGTAACCTGTTTATTCCGTGACTCACTTCATCAAGTGACTGCTCATACGTCCATCACTATTTAAAATGAGGTGTGCCAACGGATGATCCGGAGTAAATCGAGGCCTTGCTGGGGTTAAGTATCAGGTCAGAGGAGTCCTTAGGTCCAGTCAGAAAAATGGAATTTTTCCCGAATTAGGGAGCATAATTTTGAATGCGTTGGTATGCGGGCTGAAAAGTGCTGAGGTACTCCGGAATTGTTGTCCAAATTCAGGGTGGCACATCCGTGTAGTATAACTACTGTTAAGAAGCGCTTCAAAAATGTGGTTTAACGATTTCAGACCAAGCACACTAGGAGAAACTAGCACGCAGAATATAAGTGTAAAGTCACAGCGCTGGAATGTAAGTCCGTTTACTTGGTTAATGATCCATCTTAGCATATAGCAATGCGACAGTCTTATTGCTGGCCTCCAGTTTGAGCCTTTTCACCCGAAGGGCATTTAGAGGAAAACCTAAGTGCGGAAGCCTCAGTTTTTCTTGAAACAGTTGACTCTAATCCTCCAGGCCTAGATGATATGCTACAACAGATACCCTCACCTGCTGAGATAGCAGTCACGATTTGGCAAACCTCTTCAGTAAATAGCTATCCCGGTCAATGCGAACCCTATTTTACTGCGTGTGTGTTTACTCGTTTCCGGATAATCTGGTAGCCCTCTTTTTACTTGAGTGTCCAATAACGTTCAGTCTATTTTGCTGCAGATTTCGTTACGTTTGTCATGGTGTTATTTAACTCGTGTTTAGTTGAAATACTTGTGCACTGCTTGATCTCAACGGATTCAGATTAAAAATTAATCTCTAATTAAATCTGAACCATTTGGTTTGTTCCTATTTTCTTTCAGGTATGAAAACGGTTAGCGAAGATGAGCCCACAGGGTTAAACACTGTATTCAGCTCGTTTACTGCTTGGTCACTATCATTTTGAGGACAATACATGGTCGCGTTCAGTTAAATGATGCAGCATTTTCGTTAAATCTTCGCCTTTTTCCTCAAAATCAGTTAAATTTATAATCTGAATAAGAGATATGGCAACAGCGAGAGAACCTGGGAATGGGATGACAGATGACGTAATCTAAGCAACGAGATTGTCAGGTACGAATCTGGATCCAACGATCGGAAGATTACTTGAAAGTGCATAAGTTTTTATTCGCAGCGTAAGAATTTTGTATTATTCTCGCACTCCTTCGCCAGATGATGTAACATACACAGCCATTACATGAGCGGCTTACTTCTGGAAACAAATTTATCATTCAGTAGAACGTCATCATTATACAACATAGGATGCATGGAATACTTCTATCGATTCATTGTTTGACAATTTGATGTTCAGTCGTGTAACGGTCATGATGAATCGAATTATGAGCAACACGCTTCTGAAAGTGAGTAACCAAAGACGACCATTTTTAGACAATAGCATTCCGGCAGCTGCGTTCTGCCTCCCCCGAACCCAAATCCGTGTAGTGAGTAGACATACTGGAATTCAGCATATGAACCATATAAGGGAAAGTTATAATACATTGTGGTTGTTTAGTTTTAAGTTAGTAATCTGTCTTCTCCTTCGACTTCAACACTGATATACATATAGGAAGTATACCGCATGAGCTTCTTATTCGTCTGCTTCTGACATGAAATCGTTGTTTTACGTAGTTGAGATTAATTTTTTACGGATCATCAGTCTATTGACTATGTGAGAAAATAAACACTTCTTCCCAAAAGTCTTGATTTCGACCCTAGCGTAAAAAACGCTCATAAAGAATGGAACCATTGGTTCTCCACATTTACCATTTAACACTAACTAACATTGACTCCAAAAGTTTGATTAGTTTATCTGCGCTTTGGGGGACCGCGTTCGATTCCAAATATTCCCGATCAGTGGTTCTGTCAGTTACTTGAAATCAGTCGAGGCCTAATAGGTTGAGAGTGAAATCAAAGAGGTTACATGATTCTTTGAGAAAGGCGTTGTTGCAGCTGACGCGACTTTTCTAATGCCCAATCAATCGCACTACCTCATCACAGGCATTGGTGGCGACATGGAATGTCATATGAACTGGCGGACGACGGATTGATTTTCACAGCCTGTTTGACTTAAAAGCGATTTTAGAGGTGGTACTAAGGTAAATATCAAGTGAGATTCTGTCAATTAGCACGGATAGGAACTTACCGCGCGAGACGACATCGATTTTGAAGGAGGCGACCAGGATGTTGGATCTAGCATTTCGTCTGAACTGAAGTGGGCGCGGCTATCTGCTGGACACACGTTGATCGTCGGTCGCTTTGAGACTAGATCTGCTATAATGCTTTCTTATCTTATACAATATCTACGAAAACCACATGGCCAAAACTCACTGATGAACAAGTTGCGCAGTCAGCTTGGCTAAAAGCTGACTGTGATACCTCCATAGAACAATTATGGGGTAGCCCTCGGTAGATGAGGGTATTTGATAGCATGCAGCATTTTTCATTCATCATGACGAGGTAACAACCAACAACAACCCTCACCCAAGCGCCATTTGACAACTATATCTTTGAGATGAATTAGCAGAAGATAGTAGGCCAGGCCATTTTTACGGGTGGAGGAGTGGAACCAATTCACTCGCGAAATATCTGGGCAGCTCAGACAAATTGTTTTGAAATTGGTAGCAGTTTCCATCATGTTAACTTACCTGAGGAAACAATTGTAATAAAATCGCAATGAAACCAAAGGTCTGAATTTTCCCAGAATTGTTCAGACCTGTTACTCTGAAAGGTCTCCGTTCACTGCATAATTGGGAGGCACCGCGTAACGAAGGTTCTCTTCCATCGATTTTCGTTCTTCATCATCATCATCATCATGATAACAGCCATGAGCCTGACCAAAAGGTACTGTGGCTCGGGCCGCCGCTCACCTCAACAATGACGTGGAATATCTCAGAAGAAAACGTTACTAAGAAGATTGAACATTATTGAGAGAAGACTAGGAGGAAGAAGCGGAAATGGTATGGATGCAGGTCCGCCATTGACTGCGACACATCGCCATCTCGGATAGCGTTTCTAACCAGCGACTTGAGTGGTCACGAGGACCTCAGCCAGACAGGCGACAGACAGGCTCAATGGTGCAGTCGAGGTCTTCATATTTCGTGACCACGTTGTTGGTTGACCACCACGTGGTTTCACTCAACTGTTGGTGGCCTCAGTATATAATGCCCTGTACGGTAAACGATCAGATGGCATACAGAGTACGTGACCTAACCATCGCAAGCTGTGCAACGGGATTAGTTGACCAACTGATCGCGCATCCCGAGCGTTCCGGAATACGTGTCGGTGAACTGCCGCATTGCTCATGCGATTAGTCTACTTAATGTGAGCTAATTGGTGGAGGCAACGACTGTCAAACACAGCAAGCCTGTTGATATCTTCCTTGCGAACAGGCCACGTTTCCGAACCATACAGCAAAACAGAACGTACACAAGCATTATATACTCTTCCCTTCAGTGACAAGCGGACGTCTTTTCGACGGCACAGGTGACGCAGTTTAGCAAAGGCAATTCGTGTCTTTGCAATCCTCGCTGATATCTCATCAGCAATATTACAGGCTGACGAGATAGTGCTACACAAGTATGCGAAACTGTCCACATTCTCAAACGGATTACCTGCAATGAACAAAGTAAGAGTTGAAGTGCCACAGTCTTGAAGCAACACTTTGCACTTTGAAGGTGCAAAGCGCATTCCATACAAACCAGCTCGGTCGTTCAATCTGTCCAGTATGGTCTCCATGTTTTCGGCAGAGGGGCTAAGTTAGCTATTATCGTCCGCATACTCCAGATCGGCCAATCTGGCGCCAGGAAGAAGCATTCGCTGTAGCCATCTCGGCGCAGCGGGTGTAGGTTTCCCCACTATTGAAACTAATGGTTTGTGGTCACTGTGACCTACCGTTTTTTGATCGAAAGTATAAGTGCCGAACCAGTCCAGGGCGAATATCACTGCCAGAATTTCCACTCAAGTTTGCTCATAGTTTCGCTTAGCGAGTGAAATACTCCTGCTTCGATGGTCTACTGGTTTTCCGTTTTATGATAATACCGCCCCGAAGCCAGTTGTAATGCTATCAAAATGAATGTCTAGAGGCCATGCTGGATTATAGTAGTTCAATACAGGGACCTTGGTAATAACTCGTTTGATTTTAGCGAACGCTGTTTGTTGCTCCCTCTCCCACCTCAATGGTACTGTTTACAGATTAACGTGCGGATGGAGTACATCATTTTAGACAGGCTTAGGAGGAAACGACTAAGATACTTGACCATTCCAATCAGTCGTGATACCGCTTTCACATCCTCACTAGCTGGCATCGTGGCTGTAGCCTTTGTCTTCTCACAGTCCATCTTGAGTCTTCTTAATGTAAACAAATGTCTGTGAAAAGCAACTTCATTTTCTCGTAAAAAATACTTGTCGCGCGACAGGCGATTTCCTCAATCGAAGCAGAGCTTCAGACATTCATCCAGGTCTCTGTCATGATCCTCTGTAATTTTCCCAAAAAATTACAAATCGTTTGCGACACATGAATCCCTTCAGTATGTTCATTACCTGGATTGAAGGTTTTTGAAAAATTTCACTAGCCACTTTCAGTCCGAAAGGCAAACGTAACCAACGTAAGCGTCTAGAAGGAGTTCCAAATATGTTAGCCACCGGGCTGCTCGTCTGGTTCAAACTGCCAAAAAGCAGAAAATAGGTTTGGCTTTGTGAAACATCGAGCTTGAGTCAGTTCCGGTAGAATGTCATCGATGGTTGGTAAACGGTGATATTCGCTTCGAAACCCCTAAATTCAGTGGCTTGAGAACCACAAAAAACCGGAGGACACCTGGTCTCTTCAAAGTTACGGCAAAATGACTGACCCAGTCGGTCGGCTCCTCTACCGAAGTAATCATGTCACTTCGAGCTATTTGGTCTAACTCTAATTTGTACTCATAATGTATGGCCAGCGGAATCCCTCGGAATGGTAGCGTAACAGAAACGGCATCGTTAACTACAGATAAACTTACTGCGCCTGTCATTTGATCCAGAGTCGGAACAAACGCAAATACTGGTCGGTAACATCGAGATTGGCCAATGTACGCAGACGTTTATCGTGATTAACGGTGGGGAAATGCATCACCTGAATAGCATCAACACTTAAAATGGGCTTCAACTCCTGGTCAACCAAAAACTAATCCTGTGTATTAGTCTACTCATTGTTCGGATTCTTAACAGATAATGTTGCAACCCCGATAACACTCTTCCAGCTGTGCATTTGATTCGCGTATGTTGATCTCCTTGATGCAACCCGACGGTATGGCATCAGCGAACGCTCCAGAGTCCAGCTAGTCTCTCCTTCTGGTAACTTTTATGAGCAATTCTGCATAGATTCTTTTTGGTCTACTTCACCCGTTGAATAGGTATATCATCCAAATAGCATCTTCGTCGATCAGCTTGATCGAAGGCGATTTGCATTGTCTAGCGGAATGGTTCCTTTTCCGGCACTTCATGCGTTTTTCAGTAGGCTGGACACCTTTCTTTCAAGCGGAAATGTCTGCGCCTGCAAAACTGACACGAAACTACTACGCTCTTTGTCTCTTTCCACTCCAAAACATCAATTGTTGTTTAGTTGCCTCTTCGCTAGTGCAGACGTCGATGCACTAAATTAGCGTCAACTTTAGAATGGATTCTGAGTGCCGATGAACGTTCTATCTCCGATGAGAGTCTCTCTTAAACACTTACAGAAATTCCATGAGTTCACAAGTTTTCTCGGAACGGTTGCATATTAGTCTGTCGCATCTCCGGCCTGCCGATTACTGAGAAGTCAGTTATGCGAACAGATGTTTTCGGTAATTCTCATCGGGCTTTTACAATTACATAGGGTACATGCGTTTTATATATGAAAAATTAGAGCAAGTCAAATAGGTCATTAGAATCATAGACATGGGGCGGATCACAGTCTAATGAAGGGGGGTGGGATTGTTGGTGAATATGTGGCATTATCACTCGTGCCTGCCATGAGCCATGCATTTGGCGGTGTCAAGTGGTTCACGCCTGCTTGGGTTTCAAGTGAGTGTGGAATAGAGAGCCAAGGGAGATTTAGAGTTTGCAGGAACTGTTTTTGGGCACACAGACAGGGGCTGTAGAGGCTGATGGTAATTGCCTCGGCCTTGAATAACAGTCGCAATCTGACAGCTCTGGAGTGGGCTTGACGAACCTTGTAGATGACTCGGAATGCTTCATCCGGCTCAATTTGATGACTAGTGTCAATTAGATGAGGACTGATTGCATTGGAAACGGGCCTTGTCGAACCGTTGTGCAGCCATTTTGGGAAGTGTTCACGAATCCTTTCTGTTGGCCACCTTGTGGTTCTCCCAACGTAAACAGCTTGACAACAACAAGTGAGAGAATAAACACAAACAGACGAACAAAACCTAGGCAAGCTATGTTTGAGGTGTGGCACCAGTACCGGGCAGGTAGTGAACGATACGATGATCCGTGCTGCATGATACGCACTGTCGACCGCATTATATACTCGGTGGGTAATAATTTCACTGGTAGCTTCTCCCTTGTATGATAGGGTGATAAAGACATTTTTTATTCACCGTCTGAACAATTCTATGTCTCACTTTTGGTTGCATGTTCCTGTCCAGGAATCGTTGCGGATATCCATTTTGACTTAGCACATCTCGAATGTGCTGCAGTTCAGCCGATAAGATTAGTTGTTAATGTGATTTCGATTGCAACACTCCTGAGGAAGGCCACCTGCGGTGGTTGAAACGTAGAGTATTACAACTTGCTCGTAACGCTGTGTTATTCTCAATCCATTTATCAGTTCGTGCGAACCCCAAATCTCTCACTATTCCACACACACTTGAAACCCAAGCAGGCGTGAACCACTTGACACCGCCAAATGCATGGCTCATGGCAGGCACGAGTGATAATGTCACACATTTACCAACACTCCCACCCCCCTTCATTAGACTGTGATCCGCCCCATGTCTATGATTCTAATAACCCATTTGACTTGCTCTAATTTTTCATATATAAAACGCACGTACCCCCTGTAATTGTAAAAGCCCGATGAGAGTTACCGAAAGCATCTGTTCGCATAACTGACTCCTTATGAATTTTATGGGAATCTTGAAACGACTGCCGATTCCTCTCCAAAAACTGGAATCGTTCGTATGTTTTGTTTGTTTGTCTGAATTAATATTTCTCAATTTTGCGAATGATCACGTTCGTTCCGTTTCTGTTCTGGAAGGCCACATTTCGAAAGATTTTTGTCCTTCCCTAGTTCCTTTTGCATGTAAAAACGTAGACAATTTCCATTCGACAGACTAGCCAACGAGCAAAAATCTTCTTATTTTTCTGTCCGTAAACACCAGTTGTCCACAAGCCCGCTCGTGCTGTCCTCACCTGGCGGTTCGAGCGGACAATCATCAGCTAGTTCGCCGTGGTGTTCATTCTGGCAAGTGCATTTTTCTTCTTTACTTCTGACACCATGTTGACAAGTCTTTACCTACTGGAACAAAATCAAAAGCCAAACCTGCAGCACAAAATCAATCCTTAGTTTATTGATTTTCTATTGGTTGTTTTATAGACAGTAAAATGAAGAATTACAACTGGTGCCGACGCCTTGATTTTGCTATTGGTCGGCTGGCCTCCGCTTGTAACTCGTCCGTTCTAACACGTGACGTACTTAAACAACTTATTTTACTCCGATGCCCGTTATAACAAAGTCCGTTGTTAAGGCAACGTGTTATTCTGATTGCTCAACTCGCTGGCATGTTAGTCTTGTCGTTGTCAATATTATTTGGCCGTAAACTTCTACGACTCGCCGGTTGTCCTCATATCAGCGCGTTTGTCCAATCTAATCCATTTGCACTTATGTGAATAGAAATTGTTAGTTTTGATAGATAAACTGTATGTTGTTAACTTACTGGTCGCCTGTTCTTGTTGAACATTCATTATGCCAGAAATCTACTCATGGACGACAATGAAAGCTAATATCATTCCGGAATGTGACCGCTACAAATTTATGTTATTTCCAAACTGATCAACATCAGTGTTCGTCAAGGTTTTGCGCTATACACAAAAAGCGGCCTGCACCTTTCACATCATTGAGTAATGCACACTCGTGAGTGAACGAGAGTTGATCCAGGTGTACGTCACTGCAGTTATAGTAGATTTGATTGCAGACTACGGCGATGATGCTTGTTACTAAAAACACACAGATGCTATTATGCAGCATCATTCTATAGCAGACAGGCTCGTTTGTGAGTGGTTCCGAATTCTAAGCGCACGCTAAAAGTTTCTAGGTCGAGCAGGGTATTACAGTCGCTACGTTAAACATTTCCAGTCCGTTACATCACCATTGTACGAAGTTCTTCGGAAAGACAGAGAGTTTGAATGGACCGATGATGCTCAGAGGGGATTCACGTGAATGCAACAGGCGATGAACGAGCCACAACTGACGCTGAAACTTCCGATTACAAAAGAAATGTTCATCATGGCAACAGATGCCAGTGACCGTGGCAGTGAAGCAGTACTCAAGCAAAGGGAAGGAGTAATCGAATATGCCAGCAGAGTCCTGACCCCAACGGAGCAGAAGTATTCGACCATTGAGAAGGAATGTTTGGTAACCGTCTGGGAACTTGTCAGGTGTAGACCGTAACTTTTAAGTTAACAGTTCCGAGTGGAGACGGATCACAAACCTTTAGAGTGGATCAGGACTGCGAAGAATCCTAGAGGGAAGTTAGCCCAATAGGCACTGCTTTTACAGGAATGTGATTTCAAAAACAATCATATGCCTAGTTCGAGCAATTGCGTCCCTGATTTTCTTTCTCGACCGTAGGTAGATGAAGAACTCCACAATGTGACCTCTGGAGTCAACGGCTTAGTGATGCAGCAGAACCCACGAACACTAGTGCGTTTACAACGTCATAACAGCTTCTTGCGTAAAGTGGTTGAAGCTCTGGCAAGAGGCGTGAGGATCTTAGCAAATGTCAAGGATGAAGAGCTGAACATAGTTGCATCCCAATCGAGAAGAGTTGGCCTAAACAGTGGGGGCGTACTGACATGGCAGTGCGGCTTTAAGCGCACTTGTGTGGTAGTTATACCGAGACAACTGAGGAGGAAACTGGTAACAATCCGCCACGAAATAGCAAACACCACATGCACTAGGGCATACGACCTACTACAACAAAGATCATATTGACCGAAGATTAAAGAGGATGTGACAGCCTACGTGCTTGCCTGCCAACAGTGTCAGTTACTGAAAGGCGTCAGTCAAGGAGCCCAGCAGCCCTTACAGCCAATACCAGCCTCCGAACTCGGTGAACTCTGGTCGATGGATCTTATGGGCTCACTTCCACTGAGTGTCTGCGGTAACCAGTAGGTTCTGGTCACGACAGAACACTACCTGTTGGATCAAAGTGACTGGCGTCTCGAATCAAAGAGCATTCACGGCGGAAGATATGGTGATGAAACACATCGTGGCGAACCAAGGTGTGCCATAGACAATTTTAACGGATCAAGGATCAAACGGGATGGAGTGAGGAGTGTGCTGCCATCACAAGAAATTTGCAGCTGCAAAGTTTCCGTCATGATAAGTCACACGTTTGTTCAAGTCAGACATGCTAGTCATCTCAGTCACTAGTCTCAATAATTTCACCGGTTTTCTGTGGAGTGGGAAGTATACTTGTGCGGTTCGCCAATCTTATATTATCCCGATATGGATCGGCGGAACTAGACATGTGACTTCACAGCGGTTTTAATTTGAGCCTGGCAGTCAGATTACGGTCTGTCTGCGTCGGCATTGTAAACCACGGAAAAAGATAAGCTGGTTCGTTTTCGATATAGTAATGTGCTTGACAGAAATCGGACTGTCCTTCTTGTAATAATTAATCAGATAAATATCAGTCCCGAAAAT
>JTDE01004595.1:0-30770 GCA_014338405.1 Paragonimus skrjabini miyazakii | reverse complement strand
ACTTCACACCGAATGGTAGGCGGTTGAACTGGTACAGTCCACGATGTGTGTTAATGTTTAGAAACTGCTTACTGCATGTGTCGACTTCTACTCGCAGAAAGGCCTCAGAAAAAGCAATCTTAGAAAAAATCTTGCCACCGTTTAGCTTTGCGTACAGGTCCTCGGGAGCGGGCAACGGATACTGATGAGTCTCCAATGCTTCGTTTAGACCAGTTGAGAAATCGCCGCATAAACGTAGCGACCCATTTGCCTTTTTCATTACTACTATGGGTGTAGCCGAAACCTAATAATTTACTGGACTGATAACTCCCATTCTTTCCAACTGGTTTAATTCATCCTACAACGACGAAATAGCTGCATATGGAACCGGTCTTTTGGAACAGAAAACTGGTTTTGTACCTTAACGAAGGTACAAGGTAGCTTTTACCTGTGTACACCGACCAAGAGCATCTTCAAACAGGTTATGATACTGTCCCTGCAATTGTGAAATCATTTTTGCTTTAACGTCTGCGTCAACCAACGACCTTGGCTTCTGATAGGTGGACACGATTTTAGTGACTGGACAAACTTGACTATAGACTGAATTCAATGGCACGCCGAATAATCCCAGTTTATCAACCAAGTCTATACCTAATAAATTCAACTGAAGATCCTTTACAATGTAACATATACCAATGGCATGCAAATTGCCAAGCTGAAACTCACATTTTAACTTTCCCACAATTGGAATTTGAGTCCCCGAGGCATTCCGTGTCACATGATCGGTCTGGACGTATGCCGGTCTGTGTAAATAATCCCATGTTTTCTCTGAGATAAGTGTAATGTCAGAGGCCGTATCCACTTGTAATCGCACTCTTGTACCATTCACTAAGATGTCAATATATCTTCTGTTACTTGAAATATCACTATCAAATGCGGCAAACACAATGGTAGATCGGCTGTCATAATAGGTCGACCTCTCTATGGGCCCTCGTAAACGTCTGGATGAGGATGTTCTCCTACAGCGAACTTCTTTATGTCCAGTTTTCTCACATTTTTGGCACGTGTGATTCCGAACTTTACAAACTCGCGCAAAATGCCACACAATGCCAACACACGCTCGGTGGCCTTGCTGTGAATTCTGTTGACTGGATGCTTCTTGCTTTATTGATGACACACACATTGATGTCTTCGTCGCTATTGCGCTTGTCTTCAATCAATCTGGCATCGTTTTTAAGAGTGATTAATCGTCGGCATTCATCTGTGACAGTTTGTAATGTCATTTCTGTGGTCTTTTCTAGCTGCGATAAGATACGTGTACGAATATCCGCATCGGATGCTGATTTAAGTCCACATACAAAAATTAAAGTTTTAAACTGACCGTTGGTGAGATTTGACAGCTTTAACTTCGCACATTCACGATTGGCCACACCAGCGACTGTTAGAAAATCTTCCGAATATTGCTTACCGAGTTGCAAGAATTTAAATCGAGTATTGAACAATGACATACGTTCGCTGAAAATGCGCGTCAAACACTGTACAGTGTCTGTGAATGAACATTCACGTGGGTTCTTTGGCAGAATATAGTTACAATACTGAGCGTGTTCCGTTGGACCCAGTTTGCGTAGAAGTAGTCGGACTTGGGCGCTGTCATCTAAGATTACTGCGTCTTCCTTGAATATGTCCTCATAACGCCTGAACCAAGCTTCGAACGTGATTCCGCTGTCCGGTTGATAGTTGAATTCTCTTATGCTGTTGTCCAATGATTCTGCTGTGGACACTGTGGTTGCAACTGCTGAACTATGCTGAACTGTCATTTTCTGCGTCATGACCTCAATCAACTTCAACTGAGTACCTTAGTACTGTTCGTGCTGCTGATTAAGAAGCTTCTGAACTTCCTCAAGTGATAACGACATGACGAGAATGATCTGCCACTGTCCGTCGCCAATTGTTATAACCCGTCCAACCGTGCGGAATCAGAACTTGAGAGCGTACACTGAAATTCGGCCACTCAGTGGGTGACCAAAACGAATGTGAAATGTTACCCAAAAGCATGACCAGTCTGACAAACAACCAATCAGAAAGCAGAGACCTATTGATCCAATTAAACCAGACCACAAACGGCTGGTAGGACCAACAAGCAGGCATTAGGACAAAAGCACATCGACTATCTGCAACAGCGGGAACGTGTCCGTAACAGCAAGCATGTACACTGTTGACGACCTCCATCAAAATTACGACTCTAGTGCTTTTTTTCGAAAAGCTGGAAAGTCTACCTGAATGCGAAGAATACGTGTGTGTGATGTTCAAAATGATCGGTCATTAACTTCACGTTCTTGTCAACGCAATGTTCATCTGGATAATTTGCCATGCATGCATCCCATAGTCCTAGTCCAATCTGAAATTGAAACTGTTAACCCAACAATTACGACCTGCACTTGTCCAGCGCCCATACAATCGCCAAACAATCTCCCGCAACGTCTAAATACTATGGCTTCACTAGAGTCAGGACTTCTCTGGCATGTACAATTCATCCTTCTCGTTGCTTCAGTACGGCACCAATGCGGTAGTCAAGGACATATGTTGCTACGATAAACGTGACCTCCGAACTGAGGAGTTTCAACGTCAGTTTTTGGTCAACCATTTCTTGTTGCACTCGCGTAAGCGTCCGCTGGGCGTTGTCGGTTTATTCGGACTTGCTGTCAGTTCAAAGGAGTTCGTTCGGTGGTTACGTAATGGAATGAAATTTCTCAGGCACCGACTGCAATACTCTCATCAACCCAGAAACTATCTGAAAGTGCGCTCAGAATTCTCAAATAGCCATTACTTTCTATGTCAGGGTTATGATTTCATCCTGAAACATCGTGCATCCCAGTAGCACCATCGATGAGCGTTCAACTTGCAGTGAATCGGCTGTGATCCGGTGTCTTAACACGTTGTGCGGAAACATCTAGACGGGTAGCATATTCCAATACAGGATCATCTCTATACAGCGTGATATAATGCGGCCAAACTGCATACGTTTGAATGGGTGCTGTTTTTCGCCCACTGTGAGTGCGGTTTCCTTACGATCTGTTCCTTTAATTGCACCCTGCTGGTACCCGCATTGTAATTCGAAAACCGCAAACAACTCATCCTGTTGAAACTTATCAAAAACGTCGGCGATGGACGATATTGGCATGACTGTTTCCCTATGTTAGCTGAGCCGGCCGTTTAAAATCAAGACAAGGCCTATATATCCTATTTTACTTCTTGATCCAGAGAACGGGCGAGTTGAACGGACTGTTGGCTTCTTAGATAGCGCCCTCTTTTAAAAGGTCCTGTATTTACATTCTCATTTGTTCTTCGACGTTGATCAGTATCCTACGTGGTCCATGAAATGGTAATGGGCCGGTTATCGGCTTTTCATATGCAATCCAGTTGTAGAAGCCTTGCTAACAATCGTCGTTTGTTAATGATTCAGCGAATTTCTCATATGTAAATTGGAGCAAAGAGGCTCTGTAAATGGGATTTTGGGCATGTCTACGTGATTGACGTTATTCTGTCTAGTAAGTGGCGAAAAGGCGTACCTGGTTGACAGCTACGCGCGATTCAAGTCAATCACGACATTTGTAACAACAAGGAACATGGTTCTAAAGATCATTTGCCAAGTTTCTGGAGATGGTGTTATGAGATGTTGCTGTTAGTACGCCGTCAACTAGCATGCTATGACTCCCGAATGTTCTGATCAGCACAGATTCTACACAGATTCTGCACCAGCAACCAACGAAATAACCCCCACCCCTCAAATCAGCGAAGCACTTTTATATCGTTCCTGAAACTTGTACCATTTTATGTACGGTTTTCTATCAATGGCTCCCATTACTTGTTGACTCCACCAACAATAAATACAGTCGTGGAAGACTCATTCCTGGCCTCTCAAACCGCCGGGTTGACCAATTGTTCTCACATTGTCCTTCTCCATCACAGCCCGAGCAGCCTTCATGGAGCTGCATCCTATTGCTCTGGAAGGATATAGTTCTATCCTTATTTCACATCAACTAATATAAGCTCCGAACCAGTTCCGTTAGCTGTCGGCGATCCTTCCGGCCAGTTCTACCCAGTCGTCTTCTAATCCGCGTGTTTCTTGGCCAGAGCGGACGCGCTCACGCAGTTCATCCACTTTCTATAGCAGATTTATAGACCCTACCAGGCTAGAGCATGTGGATGAATGAGGTGAGGGTGTTTTTGTACCCGTATGTTAACAAGTTCGACCGGATTACGCGGGGTATACCAAACAGTTTATTCATTTGCCTCGACGCTCTCACTATGACCAGATGGTACGCGATACAGCAAACAAAACAGACCGACTTCAGAAGAGGTGCAAATGATCGGCTATACAGTGACCAACCGTGGTGCACACTAATTCAAACAAATGAAGCTGCTCAAAGCAGTGTGATCGCCCACTGTGATTTCAGTAGCGATGACCCAACTCAGAAGTCGATCACGATATTAATGCGGTGTTCTTCTAAACAGTCCACTTGAATACGTGGTACATATTTTGTGTACACATTGCATCCGCTTTTCTCGTGTCCAGTAAATGCATCTATGCAAATGTTCCACCTATAGTTGGTCAAATTAATTACTGAAAGCAGGTTACCCTGCACAAATGTAACTCACGAAAATTAGCTCGTTCTTGTGTTGAGCTTACTGTTGTTAATTTGACAGTTGTTACTGGCTAACTCGTTTATGTTCGACAATATCTTTGAGGGATGTTTATCCTAATTCTACTTTAGTTGACAGCTTGGTTGTATTGGGAAAGAAACTCGAATCTAGTGATTCTTTTCGAAAAAGGTCGGCTGGAAAGTCTATCCGAATGCGAAGACTGCGACTAAATATGAGTGGTGTTCAACTTGAAATTAGCCAAATCCCCGACAACTCATCAGTAGTTTAAAATTGATTGTATACATGCGTAATCTGTGTGCAATGGAATTTTAAGGTCAACAGGAGGAATGTTTCACAGCACATGGACTACCAGCGAATTTTCGACGTACCTCATTTCACAGCGCTTTAGATTATGTAATGCTTACAACTAACCGGCTAACCTACACTTGGTCAACCGGAAGTGGTTACTTTGTTACCTGTAATTTGATATGAATCACCAAGCTGCATCGTGTTTAGTGGATGACTTTTCTTCTTATCATAGCTACCTGCGATGGGTGAGTTTCATTACACTCTGGCTAACAAAGATCAAGTGGCCAATACAGAACAGCTAAATGAACACGGCTTTAGCTGCGTTTCTCACAGCTACCCAACTGAGAACAAAGAATGAAAGATCTAAACAATGCCAGGCGCTTTGTTTATATAATTTATCATAAAATTCAGTCAGTTGAAACGTAACATTAATAAGAAGGTTCTAGACGCATATTTGTCAATCTGGCGAGGTTAGTGAACGAGCATTCCGCCTTAGTCTGCATCATCAACGTATTTTTGGAGAATCACTGGAAAGCGGAGGAGTGAAAAAACCAAGCGTAGAATGAATTGTTAGATGAGTGGTTGCATCTTGTAAATCAGCATTGTCCATTGCACGCAATATATGATAATTATTTCAAAATGCTTTCGTTGGTTGCGTGACACAGTCTTGTATTATGGTTGAACAATTGTAAGTCACGATGCCACCCCAACTAGTATTGCTGGAATACATATCTTGCAATTCTATTGGTGTGTTTCTGTCCAAAATGGTGTACCAAATTGTTTGACTGAGTAACGTTTTATTGTATCAAAACGGTATTAGTCTTGGCAACCAATCGTTCTTTCGGGACTGTAGACCGGCATAGCTGGCCCTATACTGACACGATTTCGTGGCTTTGGAGAGTTCAATAAAACAACTGGCGTACATTGCTCGTTGGAATTTAATTAGTTTGCCGGTATCATGTTGGTAAACGTTGCTGAAGTATTCCATGGCAGTGACATGATTGACGTTATTTTTTTGGCATTTTTGTTCCATCAAATCTCAATCCCAGGGTACATACATGTGCGAGGCCAAATTGTAACTAAAACTCCAATGGTCGTACGTGAGCATGATGCTAATTGCATTCCATCACAACTTTCCGTTGATTGTGCTGTAATCTTTCGGTAATCTCCATAGACTTTCTACAGTCAAATAAAATGTCTATCGTTCAAGCCCCTATCACCCACGGGAAACATTCATCAACGGGGAAACTTATGGCCTTATGTGATTTCCTAGTGAGCTTTAACAAGAGTGAAACAAGAGTCCATTTATCCTGTTTAGAACAGATGGAGTGAATTATCCTCCTGAATACCAAGGTTATGTTCAATGATGGATTCGTTATTTTATGAGTTATGATTGTTTGCTAGAATGTAGTGAGAGTACCATACTTTAAGTGTTCACGCTTAAAGTAGTAACAGGTTTTTGTATCAAGTCTAATTTGAAAGTTTTCATTCAGAAGACTGATGCTATTAGTGGTAACGTGCTGTGAGGAAGCAACATAAATTGGAGGGATTCACTAGGTGGATTAACGTTCCTGAACATAAGAATGTATAACTAATATTTCCAGATACTGCTCTCGTTGTGGTTGTGGATATGACGATAAGTATACAAATTGTTTTAACAGCCACAGAACAGTTGAAGCAAACCAACGATGACTCACGTTTTCCGTCTTCGAATGTGACTGTAAAGAGGTGAGATTATTTTGGGGGTTTCCGTTCAGGTAGGTTGGTGTGATAATGTGTAAGCAACTAATTCTGGACCGAAAGTTACAAATGAGATAAACGGATTTGCACAAAATGCGATCATTCATGTTCACTGATGGCTTCGTGATTCTGTCTATTTTTGGTGTGCCATGTGCTACAAGTATGACAAGGTGGAACGGGACCCTATGACAGCACCGTTTTTTCGGCTAATCTTTCCGCTCACGGCTAGCGATGCAGTATTGTGATTTTGAATAAAAATGACGGAAGGCTTATATCGCACGCACTCTGTCAGGATACATGCTACTGTATCTGTATGAGCACACACAATGAGTTGTTTACCTACCAAACAGTTGAAACGGCTCTATAAAACAAATTGTCACAGTTCCCAGTCCTTATCACTACTATAGCTGTAACCCTATTGCCAACTTTTACAGATCATACAATACGGGTTAGAACTTTCGGACAGCAGTATATTTAGCAAAATGGTGTTCAGTTGTGTAATCCACTAACCGCTTCAAGTTTGTGTTTACGACTGCGATGCGATAAAATTTGGCCGACGGCACTGATATTTGTGGTGCAGACTAGCGATAAATGTTCCATTTTTTTCAGACACAAAATTCTTGTTGGTGCTGCCACACAAGTGATGGTTAGAATTCGATGCATCCGCCAAGATGGTACACACGGACATGGTTTTATCCTGAATGCTCATTGTTCCATAAGAACCAAAATTTCAAAATCACTTTTCAAACATAACTGAAAAATTGTTTAAGGGATGTTTATCAACCACGTTGCGTGGAATGACATCAATCGTTCTGTTGTTTACCCACTCAGTTATCTGGGTGTCCAGATATGTCAGATTACAATCCATCGGACATTCAAAATTATCAAATGATCAGTCAACATTACTAACAATAAAATTCAGTCCGATATTACTTGAATGATTTAAATATTAACGGTAAAACACTATTGTATGCAGAAGTTATTCTGCGCATCTAAAAATCGTCTTTCACTGTATTGCTTACCAACACAAAATTGATCTCCTACTGGGACTATCCGTTAAGATGGATATAAAACAAATCAAATAAGATGGATGTGGATAATTCTTTAATGAACATTGGAAATAACAGTAAGTAACAACCTGTTTACGTTGTCTTAGTTTACGCATTCTTCAGGTTCCAGATAAGGTGTTATTGGTGTTAGTGTTAGTCGTCAAATATAATCAGCTTTATTGATTCAAATTACGTGGGCACAATAGTGTCAAACGCGTGCCATCCTCTTGATTATGCAGTTTCCTGCTGACATTTTAGTTGGCGATGGAGAAGCCTCTTATTTCAAACATGGCAAAGTGGAACGACTATAAAATTAATGGGCTTCGATTTCAATCAAGTCCGAAGTTCCAACGTTGTGTGCGCCATAAAACACTGCAACATGGTGGTAGCTATTAGTTGGTTAGTGTGAATATCCTAATGTGATCATTTTTATTGAAAAAGACGGCGTGTTCAAACATGCCAGACTACTGCCATCCTTTCTATACTGCACCTTTCAGTTAGTACTGTGGCTGATGACGGATTGACCTCCCATCGCTAACATGGAGAAAACTGATTTTGTTTTGGAGAAAGAACCACTCACAAATCTAATTCCATTCATATAGTATGAAGTACCGTTTTCTATCGTTGTGCGCACCAAACTATATTGCAGCATGTATCTGCAATCTCTGAGCGGACTCTAGAGAATGCTGTTAGGAAAATTATATTTCGGTGAAATAGAGACCGCGTATATATTTCAATATTACGCTACGTATTTAGCACTTGGTGCGCAAAGTTTTCAACTGAAGTATCTATCATTTGAGTGTGTACCCTTGATATCATTTGTCCACTACCATGAACAGCATACATGAGAGTGCACAAATATGCATTTGTAGATTTGATTGTACATCAAATAACGATCCGGCGATCTAATAAACCGCTCGCTGTCATTTTCAGAAAGCTGAGCCATGGTGGTCTGTCAACTTCCGTCTTCTCCTGAGTTTCTCACGCATAAGATGTCGAATGTCGTTCTGGTTCCTCACTCCAAATCCAATTTTTCGTTTACCCCAGTTTTCCCGAGTGATGTAAGCATAAGATATAAACAATTTTACCAAAGCTGTTCTTCTCTCAGTCAACCAATGGAACATTGTTAGTTTAAAACTTGCTACTGCAATTTATCTGCCCACTATTTCCGAGAGCTAACTTTGTTTTTTACACTAGACTCTCAACCGATCAACCTGCACTGACCAACTGTACAACAAAGACCTCTAACCACTGAGACCCCAAACCCAGCCCTTTGAGTTGCGCTGGATATGCGGTACGAGAGCGGGACCGCATGTGAATTGGGACAAGCTACTTGTGGTGACGTCTATACAGAAGAAGCTTGTGGTTTCAGTCACAATGGCATGGTAATACTGAAACGGATGCATTCAACCATTCCGACCACGAGTGTTACTCACATATAACAGCTCGGTATGTTTATGGCCGTCGCTGACCAAAGATCAACATGCTTTCGTCCATGAATTATTCGCCAATTCAAACTGAAATGACAACAGATACGTTCTTCGAATTTCCAACACTTTCACGAAAACGTGGGCGAGTCGGAACGTTGGAGTAATGACAATACAAATAAACGTGATTTTAGTGGGAACTAGACGCGTTTTCAAAACGGCCATATACAGCCTTAAGGTCAGAGATAATTACCTGCCAGATTAATGAATTCAGAGTACGAGCTACTTCATTTGGAGGACTACAAACATGAACGTTGTGAAGTGCGATCCACTCGGTTTTATAAAAATCACCTCAGGAAACTAATATAGCACAACATACTTTGCCTCTGTATGACATTCTGTATTATCAAGTCAGTTAGTAGTTGCATATTTTTGGGGAGGCTTTCTCACCTATCATGATACTCACAACCTTGACAACTGGGAAGTGAGTAACTGCATTAACGTCAGTGGTTCCATGTTTACATAACTGACGTAATTAGAGTCTGTATACAACTTGCGAAAATTGATTACTCAACAACGTACGTGCTGTAATTGTATCGGGTCTGACTTCCACTGAAAAACGCATTGTCATTACACAATATAGCCATAGCAGCCGTCCAAAGAAAATATGCGCAGAATAAAATATTTCACCGGAACGCTGAGAAGCTTCAATTAAATTTGTGAAGTTTGGTTTATTAGCCCTAAAAGTGGCTTGTCGACCAGTACTAACAGGGATCAGCAATTTTGGACGACTGGAGAGTGTTTAAAGTCTCACGTACCACAATTCGGTCGAATGAAATGTGAGATGCCGTCAATGAGCTCAGACATAAGAGAGACTAGATTTTGTATGTTTGTCAAAACATACTGGATGAACGTTCTGTTTGCGTACGGAAGCTGCAATCACTTATGTGTAGTATTCAACTTGCAGTTCATCGACACTCCCCGACTGCTCATCGATAATCTGAATTGCTTACTTCCAATTGTCGTTATGTATATATTGCTCAACATCACGAAGGTATTGCAGACCAGTTATGTGAAATCGACACTGACGGTTGTTTGATTGAACGATTAAAACTCACCAATAAATTTGATAAAACTTCAAGCTAACTTGTAGCGCGATTTGACAGTGGATAAATTTAGCGCACATCTGCTTGCTGCAATCGCCCGGTTAACTGTACGCTGGGATGGACAGTGAATATTCGCTAACGAGCAAAGTGTGTTTGTCCTCAACCGTTTCGTTTTATTTTCAGTGTACAAATTTTCCAAGATATTTTTGTTTATTTCAAAAAGTACCCCTGAACCTGGAACAGTAAACAACGAAATTTTGCAAGATAGTGCGGACTAGAGACCAGAACGCCATGTATTGAACGTCGATCAACCAATATCTTCCCAATCTTCTTCTGGTTAACGTAATTGGCGCAACAATTAGCGGGCACTTCAAGTCGTTTGTGGACATCAGACCTTCTGTACACTCCTTTGCATCAGCACACTAATCTAAGTGGCTGCAAATGTTGTCTCGGTTGTTCGAATGCGGTCGATAACCAACACTGTTACGCTGTTCTCCTCCCACAGTAAATATTTTGAAACGGTCCGAATTTAGCAGCAAATACAGAATGTTAAACGGTCACCCCTCCAAAGCTCATAACGACTACGAATACGACAGTTTCCACACTAAAGCGCCATTTTGAATCGATCAGCTTTGTAGCGTGTTCGACTTGTGTGTTGTTTTTGCAAGAATCTTATTGCGTTTATCAACACTGTGTGTGATACCACGATGGCAAACGGACAGTGTGACTATTAGTTATGCAGATCAATTTCATGCACTCCAGCAGCATATAATCTCGATGAGCTCAATTCACTTTTGTTCAGTTTGTATCAATCACTACGATCGATAGTGAGGACAAAACGGGCTATTTACTATTCGCCTTGTCAATACCACAGTTAAAGTGGGTGTCATTCGTCGAACCTTGTTACTACATAGTTGTCGTCTGTCCTATTAACGAAGACCCATCAGATAGACAAATGTTTCCGCCACAAAACCTTCAAAAGAAACCAGCTACTGCTGGCGGACATAACTTGTTATCGGATACTCTAGACTTTAAATCGAATTAACAGCAAGTTACTGATGAGTTGTATGGGAATTTGGTTCAATCTATATAAAAGCAAGTTGTACACCCCTCTATTTCAAGACCAGACTTGTTGGAATAGTGCTTTGTATTCTGGTTCATTTTGTCACTTACTTTTCCGACCTAAATCTTTAAATAGCTTTATTGTTACGCCATCATCCTATCGACGCACGGCTAGTCATACGAATGACAGCAAACAGGCACACACGTCCTGACGAAACAATTGCGCAGACCATGCTGGCCGTTAATCGCCAGAGTGGCTTTGTGATAACCTAGATGCAACAGTGCTAAATTTAATCAATAATGCGCCGAAAATTTTGCACGAGACTAAGTAACTCGACTTGATTAAACAACGTAATTTATGTAACAATACACCAATAGAAACTTCCAAACGCAGTAATATAAATGAGAGTCTGCACTGCACCTATGAAGATAAGCACGCTAGTGAAATAAGTATGCCATATTGCTAGTTGCTTTCATTAAACTGTCTAGCTTTGAGGTGTCGGTTTCAAAAATGAGGCAATAATTTGTGAGCGATTAACATTAGAATTCATAATAGAAATTTACTAACTAATGAGTCCTTTGTCTCCTTATAGTACGCGATGTTGGGATCCTCTTCAATTGGTTGGCAGAAATGTACAAAGGGACACGTGAATATCGAATGATACGATCAATGACAACTATTCATACAAGAAAAAAATGGACGAATTCCAGTAAAATAACTAGGTCATCTCTCGTTTGTGGTGCTGAATTTCTTGAGTATTTTATCAAATAAGCATGTCCACCTGTTCTCTGTCAGTGAAAAGCAATACCGTATATTTTGTAACTCGGTTTCAGAAGGAATGCACACATGCACATCTTGTGCAAAGAAAAATGCTATCTTCCTGCAAATTAGAAATGAACATTAAATGCTGTACAAAAGCTGACAGTGAAATTTCGCAATCTGGTATTTGCAAACACCGCAACCTACCAGCCTGTGTGGTTTAGTATTACATTCGAAAGCTGCACATGTGTAACCTTCAATTTGCACGCATGTTCATATAGGTTGTCAACGTTTTATTTCAAGATTTCTGTTTTGCTAACAGACATACCAGGAGATGTGTGCATCTATTTCCTAATTAACCACAAATATGGAATTCTATATGTGAAAGACTTTTGCAGATATGCACATTGCATGCCTGGAAACCTACACCAGTTTAACTAAACAATCTTGTTTGTACTTGTGACTACGTAACAGTAACTGTTGCGACTTGCCATTTTCGCGCGGTAGCCTTCCTAAAATGCAAACGGAAAGTCGAACATGCAATGGCGGCTGGAAGTAGAGTGTTAATTATTAACTCTCAAGTTGATGGGGTCATTATTAATGTAAAGAACTTTCTATTTATTTCGGTGGAGTTGAAACCTATCCACCCTGATTGTACTGCAGTGTTCTGTCTTGTGATTTGTACAACTGTTCCGGTGGATGTGTATATCGTGTTATTTTGTTGAGTTCACAGTTCGTCTGCCAGCATGTTACTTATTCCAGGACAATCGATTTGACCCGCATTTCTAAAAATAGTCATGTTTCAACATGTTCGTGTTAAATGCATTCTGTTCAAGGGGAGTCCGAGCAAGGGCTACCTTGTGGCAACATTATAACAGATAGCTATCAAACTACCAAATATTATGGTTGATATGTTGAAAAGTGTTGACTATTCTCCCAATTCTTCACCAATTCAAGGTGCATTAATAGCTGCTTTGATTGTCATTTCCAATGCCCCAAAGTCTCTTAGAAACGACTACATTTTACGACCCAGAAATGAGTCTGTTGAAGTTGAAGTGGTGATTTTACAATACCACAATGCAAATCGTCTATCGTGAAATCAAGCTAATGCAGTCGCTGTTGGAAATTATTCGTGCATAGTGACATCCTTGCGGGAAATCTAACTGTATATACTAGTATTCCAACTTAGCAAATGACTAAAGTTTCGCTGAGTGACACCGTTTTAAGTGATCTTTCAAAAAGAATATGAAATTACCGTAAAACAGAGGAATCTCTACAACGGAAGCATTGTGCACATGAACACATATATAGAAGCCCTAAATATTAGGCATGAATAAACGGGACACTGGCGTGCATATTACTGGAAAATTGGGCAAGAACACTCAAAGATTACAGTGATCAATGCTACCAAGCACAATGAACTACCGCGTTTAACCTAGTGAGCAATGAGGTGACACTCTGGAAGAAGCTTTGGTAAACTTTGCGTACCATGTAATGTACCAAACGATCACATTCACAAAGTTTTCGTCTGTACGCTGAACACATTTGTTGCAAGGGAATCATCATTACGGGGATAACAAAGAACGGATTGTTAATGAGTGCGAAACTAGACGCTCAAATGGCGCAAATATAACATTGCGCCGACACTGCGCGTTCCCGTCGCACTCAATCCGGATTCCTGCCAAGGCTTGAGTTCGATGGCTATTTCTGTGCTTGTTTATTTATCGTTAGTGTACGATCAAATATCTCGAATGCACCGGCAGAAGCTAATCCGGCGTCTTATCCGTAAATACCGCCCAACCTGGCCTGACAGTGACATAGCCAAGTTGAGCAACAGCGTCACATATCTACGACACTTGGTCAGTTCTAATCGTTCGGTCAGTTCGACGCAAGCCTTTCGCTCAATCGATCAATTTACAGTCACTTGATCAAGGGCGTTGGGGAGGAAGATTATCTTAACGGCTGAAGTTAGTGAAGTTCACTGGTACAAACACACTTTTATAATAGCAGATAAACCCATCTTTCTGGTTGTAAAACTACCTTGGAACTTGCAATCCTGTCCAAACCTATGGTTCACACAGATTCTGGATTACTGCTTGGCCTTGTTGTGAATGACTTTACTAATCATCTGCTCACCGTTCATCCTCATAATAGTTCCTTTGAAAAACTGGGATAAATATGTAATGTATTCAGCTTGATGATAAATGGCTCAAAATGTGCCTGTTTGCTACACAGCATTTTCATCACATTTCATTGTGCCCACGTCACTGGACTGTCCAAAACCTGTTTTGTGTGATTAGTGTTGAGTTGTGTGAAATGGTCAATTGATGCGTCTCATGTGATGTTGACGCATCACACTTCTATTACATGAGTTTCAACAACTGCCGAGTCATTTAAATTAATCTGAACTTTACTTTTGCTCACGTCGGTCTACACGCTGTATCATATTTCAATTTCGTTTATTTCAGACTGAACGCTGTCAAGTCAAGAACGACGTATCACATGCCTGACTTTAATTGAGTAACTTAACCAGCAATCACTATGTGTACCAAGTCAATTTCACACTCTACCCGATTTTAAAACTTCCCTATGGGAATATTTTTTATCGTAAAAAGTAATGTGACAGTTTCGAGGACTGGCCAACTGAAGATGCACAATGATCTTTTGCTTACGGTTCACTCCATTAGGTCCTAAAATGAATACACCACTGTTTTCCACTACGATGAGAAAGGTGCAAATATATGATGAGGCAAAAACGTCATTGGTGATAGGCTTACGGGGTTACGTACTCATGCATAGAGGCAAACGTGCAGCCTCCAAATAAGTCAATGCCTTTCGTTAAATATACAACCTGTATTTATAATCTAGAGGCCAAGCAAATGGTGAACTATATTCCTTGTCTACGGTTGTGTGTGTTGGAACTTTGTTTGAAGAACGAACAGAATTATTTTTCTTCCAGCAAAGTAGATGTTAGGTAGGTCACGTTATTATCGCTGGATTGGTTAAAGCTCATTGGCTTCCTGAACTTATTCTCCGTGTGTCACCTACGTTGTGTATATTTTTAGTTTGAATCCTCCATGATAATGTGCCTTATGTTTGTTTTTAGTATACGAATGCCCATATTGTCCACGTTAAACAAACCAAAGTTCCACCATTAGTTTGATCACCATTATTGCAAAACATGCTGCTTATTGAACCGAAGCAGTTGGGTGAAGTACGCTCTGCTCTTGCGGCTAACTTTAACCAGGCCTTCTCATCAGAAGGCTTTCTTCGCAATATCACATATGTCTATCACTGATGGATGGAGCTCCGTTGAGACCCAACAGGGAAGTACAAAATGAAGCTGCGATCGGACACGCTTCCACCACAGTTTATGTATGCAGAAAGAACTGCCTGTAACGTTGATGCAGTCATGCAAACAACTGAAATGATCACAAATTTCGACTTTTTGCCTTTGTCTTGTGGTTCGGAGTTCTGTGTATTTTACTCGTCCTCAATAAACAGCAAAATAGGTACAGCAAAATCCGCTTGAGAATAAATCGTGCAGTGCCAGACTTCTTTCTGTTCTACTCAAAAAAGGTATATCAGTTAGTTCAAATATTACCACCTAGTGACTCCTACATTCTTAACCGTTACGGCTTGAAGTTGAAAATGCAGATTTCTACACACCTGATTTCAACATCCATAACTCGTTTCTCTTGAGCACATTTTCCATTTTTATGCTGGTTGTGCCAGAGAATGACCTTGTTGAGTATCGTAGTTATAACGGTAACCTAAGTATGCAATTCGCGAAGTCTGAGCCAGACAAACTTGTTTATCATGGAACTGAACAGTTGAAAGTCCGAGCTATTGACGTTATGCTCGACGTGACCGATGTTTGCGTTGTGTAAATCGTAAAGGCTCTGTGTTTTGGGAAGTTGCGTATCCACAATACTTTAAGAAAACACCACTACGTCAGTTTAACGTATGATACGATAAACGTCTATAACAGAAACCTCAATAGTTGTCTTATTTGCTTTGTGTATGGTTAGTCTCGGAAATCTGCCCGGTTCTGTAAATGACTACCAAATTTTCTAGTTGACGCACATGCACGGGTGCGGCCTAGAATCAGTCGGGTAAATACAGTGGAGATTAAATCGAAGTGGCCGAAATGGCTAGTCACGCAGAAAGCTGTATTGAATATCCTTGCTGCAAGCTCACTTGATAAGATTACCATGTTGCACAACAGAATGTAGTCATATACTGTACGTGAGATACGCTTATCTCTCACTGTTTATACAACGTACACAGTTTGACATGCTCAGTGCATCCAACACACCTTTGGTTGTAAAGTAACGTGACTTTGTGTGCTGTCAGCTAAATCTGGTATATCGTACTTGGTAAACGAAGACTAGTGGTAGTGCGAGGGTTAGAATGGTATTACTTGCCATTTTGCAACAATACGGCTATAAAATGAAATGGTACATCATGTTTATGTATGTTGAGGTTAATTGCAACAGTAATTGTAATCATATGTGTCATAGTCAATCTCCAGTGAATTTTATAATGTTGAAAATCTCTTACATAGCAAACTTGTACCACGCTTTCATAAAACATGGCTATTTCAAACAAACTGACGAAATTAATTCTCAACTAATTTCACGCCTGAGGTTAACCTTGTATTATGTGCTGTCATTTAGGACCAACTAAAATAATCTCAATTAGCACCAATAATTATGATTTTTCCATGGTATTTTGCAAAATATTTTGAATTTAGATTTCGCCAATAATCAGATACGTGAACCAAGTCAGCAAACGACAGAATACGCAATGGCAAATAGTGAATTGTTTTCTTGTTCATATGCATGCCGTTGATTGTATGTGATATGATGAAAAAATTAACTTTATTATCACGCACCTTGGTAAAATGTACCAAACTCATCTGGTTCGTAAAAATAATAAAATAATTCGTTAATTAATTAAATTCTACATCACACACATGTATACATACATTTATATTTACGAACGGTAGGCGTACTACAGCTGTGTATGAATTCATAACTGGTTGGATTTCGACGCGAACTGCACACACTCACTGGTGTATAATGTTAACACTGGCAAATAGAAAACAGTCTAATATGTTGGGCGGATTCGAAAACCAGGTCCTGTCTGTCATATCTATCTCAGTAGCACAATGGAGGTACTTCATCTGATTCGTAAGTCTGCTCCAAGTAGAATGGTCATAAAAAAATAAGTTCAAGATAATCAACGGCTAATAGTTGTGAGCTACCGAATAGTGAACTTCCAGTATCCTAACGTCAGAACGCAACTAAAAGGCGTTCAGTAGCTATTCTAAAATTGTTCAAAAACTCGTGTTAAATGTGCAGTCTTTTTTACTGAGCATATTTTTCGCTTACCTTCATCAAGGTCTCCTAGAAAATCAGCATTATTCAATTAACAATTAAGCATTACGGATGATCATACTTTCAAACGTTTCAGTTCGTGATGTTCTCTAATGATAAATCCATTGTGTGTGCTTTCTGCCTATTATCTTCAAGACTGCCCTCATATTGGACGCTGTTGCTATCTACAGTAAACAATCCGGATAAATAAACTTGACCAATTGAACCGGAGCAATTTTGGGGCAAATTACAAGTGAGCAATAATCACAAATGTGCAATATATGTTCTCTTCCGTCCCACAGAAATGATTTTGAATTGAATTTTGTCATGATATTTTATAAGCTTAGATACGGTTTATTGAATGTCCAACTCCGCTGAACACGCTGTTTTGCCGTTATGGTCATCAGAACAGTGCACATATATGATATTAGGTGGCTGACAAGACGCACAACCACTTTTTACCAATTGAAATATATTTTCTAATCGATCAAGATTACTCGTATATTTGGTCGAAGCAACAAGATTGAGTGCTATAGTTGTAGTTGTTGTCAGTGTGATCGACTGATCAATATCAGGCTATGAAAATGACAAATGTGAAAATATAGGAAAAATGAATGATATACCTTCTTGTAACTGCTGTGCGTGCCACACAGAATGGGCGTCTAGATTGTCATTTGGTGATGGCCTATAACTCATGCACGTTCGTCACAAGTAGTCGTTTCACTTACTCAGCGTGCCTGTTGGTAACTAGGGTTAGCCGCGTCAAACAACTGTCCACTTTTCTGGTGGTCATTGAAACCACCAGTCTATAAATTATCTCCATTAGCCTTCTCTATAGTTCGAGTGAATGTCTGCTAGTTTGCAAATCAACCATAAACGCGTGATCGATTTTAGTCGATTAGAATAAAAAGTACAACTTCCGCTGATAGTAGAATCAGCGTGTATATATATTTTTTGCTACCCTTTGTCTTTTAACTCACTCATTTTGAACACGGTTTCCACTGTCGTTAGCTTATTTTCCCGGACTCCGGAGTGCTTAGGTCCTTCTTAACGAGATTAAACTGTGGTGACTTGCCGTAGATTCAAAAGTCTAAGCGACCTGCATACTTATAACGTTCGCGGCTGATTTGATTGTCAAATAGCTGTATAGAACAGTGTGCAGTGTCAAACGTTTTGCGTTTGGGTCACTTTGAATTACTTTCAAAACACTCAGTATGTATTGGTCATCCCATCAAGTATACACGGATATGTATGAATAGCCTTTTTAGAAGAACTCAAGGTACAACTATGCACGATGTAACCAGAATCCTTATAGGAGAAAGCACACAGGCATAGAACGTAGCACATGCAGCTATGTCAGAATGCCAGCGTGACTCAGATATCCTTAATAAAGATAGCTTTGATCTAGACTCAAGTTGCACTGTCTAACCTGATTATATTATGTCAGCGGTTACTGGATTTTTTCTGCCAAGAGGGCATTGGCATTATCAGTTGTTAAATCTTGGAGGTCGCTAGTGATCCTGAAGACTAAGCCCCTCCGAGAGACAAGAATGATTTCATGGAGACAGTTTCTCACCACGTCCACTCAGAGTGAGTAAGTTTATTATCATATGTGCAACTTTAGTTTTTTTTGGTAAGTAGTCTGGGATTTTCTTATGTTTTCAGTTGAACATCGGTAATATTGGATAGCAGTCTTCGAATTCAGATAGACTTTTCAGCCTGTTTCGAAAACAGGCACTATATTCGAGCTCGTCAGTAGTGAATATGCTTACCACAGTTGGGGTCAGAACTCCGACCACGCTTTTCTGAGGTAATCGTATTCACAACTGTGTCACTAACCTCATATTAGACACGACTGAATTATCCTATCGGAGCGCTCGCCCATCCAACCTTTGTGGCTAATGTAAGTCAAACAGTGTCCGTCATCTGAAAAACCGTTTAGGTGTTAAACCCCGTAGATATTCCCATGATATCTACTTACCGATGAGTGGTCGGTGATTTGGTTAATTTCAAGTTGAACATCACCCACAATTGATCGCAGCTGTCGCATTCTCATAGACCTTACAGTCGGTCCCTTTCGAAAAGAAGCACGAGACTTGAGTTTCGCTCTCATTACAGCTCGTCAGTAGTGTATATCATCACCACTGCCGGGACTTGTACTACGGACATGCTGTTCATGAAGCAACCGTGTTTACCACTGTGCCATTGACCTCACATTAAGCACGACCGAATTACCATATGTGAACGCTCAACCACTTTCGCTTGTGGGTAATGACCAGGTTGCCCGATCGCCTCGAGAGGAGACACACTTACCGTCTGTTACCTTAAATCGATAACCCCGCGATTAGGACTTCATAGACAGCTTGAAATCTCCGATCTCATTAAACCTGCTAGGCGACACTTTAGATTACTGATGCACTAATGACGAGCTGCTCTAATGAGAGTGAAACTCGAATCTAATGCTTCCTTTCGAAATAAGCCGACTGAAAAGTCTATGGGAATGCAACAGCTTCGATCAACTGTGGGTGGTGATCACCATAAACTATCCTATTACCTTAATTCTGTTGGAGAGAGAAATGCTGCGGTCGACTAATTTCCGTTAAAGATGTTAAAGAACAAGGAATGGTTTTGGAATAATTAATAGATTTCTTGTTAAAAAATATTTATACGGAAAAATCCGACGTGGTCTGTTTGACCAATAACTCACAGTACACACTTGTGATCATAAAACGAAATAGATGAGCGCTGTCTTGTGCTGACTAGAGTGTACAGACTGCACAAGCAAATTAAGTATGAAGCTGGAACCGAGTGGTGGCCGACTACCATTTCCGAAATACCTCTCCTTCAGGTTTGAACGTTGTTTAGTTGGCTTAGGTACGGCCAAAAAGTACAATGCTATCATATTCTTATCCTCAATCACACAGAACTATAAATCCACTGTGTTCTATACCTTCATCATTCCAAACTTATACCTCATTTAGTCAATCTCTCCGGACAGCCTTGATGATCTGATCAAAACTAGCCAATTTCGTTTAACGAGGTTCAAGGGAAGTTTCAATTTAATGAGGAGGAGTCAATTTGTTTAGATCTTCCCGTTTGTTGATCACTAATCAGTGTTATTGCTTACAAACATATGGCTGGCACAGTTAAACTTTTCGGCAAGATTTTCAACGCATACCAGAAATAATATTCGCCATTGGGTCCGCTTCCCCTCACCTTCTTTCTTCTTCTCTCTTCCTATATAGGTTTTCTTTCGTTTTGGTTGTGTGGCTGTTAAACATCAATGTGAACCACTGATGTATTGCTGTCTATGATGATGTTGATGACGACTCTGCGAATCTTTCAATTTTAGTCAGAAAACTGTCCGCACCATGCACCTGAGTACGGAATCGTCCATAAAACAAGAAAGCTGCTGTTCAAGTTAAGGAGGTTTATTGCCATTATGCCTCCTGTTTCATTATCAACAATTTCAGATCGACCAAATACTCGCCACACTGGTACTGTCCTAGTGCTTAACCTGTCATTCGGTGTCCAACGGGTTGCATTATCAGTTGTGTACAGCAGGATGGATGAACGAAAGTGTGCTACTGCTGATCATTTCTCCATTGTCTTATCTAATTTTGCCCACTGATTTCCCCTAAATTCTCATTTATTATTGTTTCGGTGATCCCATAATACATATGGCTAACCCTCTTAACGTTGTCATTTCGCGCTGTGCAATTAATCACGTGGAGAGTACCATTTCGAAAAATGCTTCGGTCATTGTACTATGCATTTATAACGATTAGTGGTCCAAATTTATTACGCAGTACGCGGATGCTGTGGTGTAAGCACACCTGATGTGCCCCTGGGATCGTTAACAATCAGATGCTAAATGGTTGACGATGATGAACTCAATTAGTAAAATGTCTCATGAAGCGCATAGTAGATAGTTTTGGAAAGAGAAAGAGATACTTTCGTGTTTCCCCTAACGGCTTACGAGGCAAACGTTACCTCTCATTTGAAGCAATCTGGATACACGGTGCACTGATTGGAGACTTGGAGGACATGGCGTTTATAATGTTTTTACCAAGTATCTGTCAAATTGTGACGACTCATCATGGCGGCGAGTTGTATATTAACAGAACCATCACAAATGAAGTTGTCTGTGGCAATGGATGACTAATTCCACAGGTGGTTAACCATGAAGATGTTCGGCGGTGAAAACATGAACATCATACAAATGCCCAATGCCGTCATTTACAGGAATTCTTCACAACGGACAGAGTCGGTTGACCTAGGCCTTGCTTCAAGTCGTTCGTGAAAGCACTCAACCATCACACTTTCAACTGGATTGTAGGTAGTAGCGCTGGGGCGGCGAAATCTTAGGGTTTTAAGTGTTGTCACAAAATGATCATCTTTCACCTGTAAGCCAAGGCAGATATTCATAGATATTGACCGACCATGGAACTCAACCCTGTATTCGACAAGGCTAACAAGAAGATTTCTGCAGTAACGTAAAATATCGTGTTGCCTATAGGTCAGCGACTGAAGCAATCTGTCATTGTATGTCACTGTCACATTTCAGCAATATATTCCTGAGGCTCTGCTCGCCAGTTCCTGATCCTTGACAGGCGGACAACATTCCGGTAACAAGTGTGTAACCTTGCAAGGTTATTTGGTGTTCTTCACGCTCCTTGTTACAGGAGTACATTTACTGTCTGTTTGAACTTAGGGTACAGTTTTTCACCGCCAACTGGCATTCCGATAAACCTGAAATCGTGGATTTGTTCATCAAGGTTTTTGATGGATACAACTCAGAAATCCGCCGTTCTCGCCCCGTGCTCCAAACTAATGCGATCAAAGTGATCAAAAATTTAAGAACTGTCTTTTTAAATGCACGCTTTATTGAAACAAGATACTTTGTTGGCTCTACCTTTATGTTTACTAAATAAAAGTTTATATCTGTCACACACCGGATAGCCAAGATGTCGAAAAGCGATTACGCCATTGTTTATAGTGAAGCGACGTCGACTGCAGCCAGCTCACTGCCACAGATACTTCAACAACTGTTTCTGTCGGATGAACGGAGCCAGAAACCTACTTTTGAAGTCTGACCCACTTAATGCGATGGGTCTAGAAATCATCCACCGGAGAATGTTGAAAAAACATTGTAAACACTCCAATACCATTCCAAGAACTCTATAGGCAGACTGTTTGTGTGGGTGTCATTACAACCGCATGGAAGGAGGACGATGTAATGTTAATCTATAAATCAGGTTATCAAAAGTCACCTACTCTAACGACTATCGGCAACGAGATGATATCACGCCTAATCTAGCCTGTGACAGTCAAGTCTCTTAATATCAACACTCCTACCTCTATGGCTCAGCTGGAGTTTCTGCCAAACTAGTTATGTTCAACTGGCATGCTTATGGCCGAGGTCAAGGACCCTGCCCTCATTTCCGGCTTTTT
The DNA here is from genome assembly GCA_014338405.1 of Paragonimus skrjabini miyazakii. Lineage (NCBI taxonomy): Eukaryota > Metazoa > Platyhelminthes > Trematoda > Plagiorchiida > Troglotrematidae > Paragonimus > Paragonimus skrjabini miyazakii. The sequence goes on along the minus strand of JTDE01004595.1, from coordinate 7,859 downwards.
CCTCTTTGAATGATTGCCTTAAGAAAATCTCGAATGTGTGGAGCAGAGCAAAATCCGCCTTTGGCAGACTAACGCAGCATGTTATGCTGGATGAAAACTGGACCGGTCCGAAGAACATGGGTCCCCGAATAGACATTAGTGTATCATTCAATGAATCACTTAATGTCGCTTATATACCATAAAGAGAAACCGAAAACTAGTTGGCGGGAGTGCGACTCAGTGAAATTGTTGGTGCGTCAGCGAACACGTTTGATGTGTCACATGCGCGCACGAAAACACAGATGTGTGGTTCGCCAGTGGATGTGGCAGCAGTTCGCCAAACCTGAAAACAACGGCTATGAACCAACACATTTCACGTGGTACTGGTGTGCAAGATAGAGCATGACCTAATCATTCGGTCTACTGCGACCGAAGTAAGACATCGATAGTACGACTGGCACAACGAGGTAGGGTGCAATTAGTTGCGTAAGAATGTATGAACTCGAGGAAGACTGCTAGGAGATCAAACTCAAGCATTGTAATCGGTATCACACAACTACGGGTATGGTAACAATCGGCGTTGCTTGACAATAAGAAACAGCACTCATAAGTGATTTAGAACATTTTGCGGAGTACGCCCCTATATAAATGGACAAGATGTCTGCTAACGAGGTGATATGAATACTCAAAGTGTAACGTTAAATAATTCATTAGGATATTATCTTTCTTGTTCTGTTTGCAACTACGTATCGATTGTGCGCTGACTTTTATAGATCGGAGTTACAATTCACCAAAATTACCAACATTTCATTGGTTCTGGATCACGTCTGGAAGGTACGCCGTGTGATTACCCTTTTGTAACAATTTGATTGACCGGCATTCGAACAGTAATGGGGGTTATGGGCGCTACATTTGCTTATAATCAAGTGATTAACGTCAATAAAGATGCATATATAGTACACTAATGACAGTGAACCAAATACATGTTAATAACAAGAACCCCATAGCAAGATGCTTGGAGGTACCAAAATGAGGCTAATGCAGCCGAGACGACTTTGATAACCACCAGTCACCAAATACGGAGTGGAAGTTTGCGGGGCATGACAGGTGGAGGAATTGATATGAGAATGATACTTCATTTGCAACCCATTTGCTGAATAAGGTTGTGTAAGGCTTGGAGTCGTACTCGTTTACCGTTTTATTCCATATGGCGACCTCAAAGTTGGATGTATTGTTCAACATGTTATGTAGCACTGAATGGTCATTCCTCCTAATGTGTTGTCTATCAATGTCATAAAATCTGAGTAGTTGTGGTAGTGTTCATGGCCAAGTCTCAGGTCAACCAACGAAATAGGTAGTGTTTGGTTGGACCCTTATGTAGGGAGGTCCTTGTCAGGTGTTGTACCAGATGCTGAGTTAATAAACAAGGCTGATTTTTAGATATCACTGCCGGGACTAGAACTTTGGCCATGCTGTCATGAAAGAACACTGTTGATGACTGCGTCATTGTCCTCATAGTAGGCACGACCGAATTATCATATGTGAACGCTCAACTATTTATGCTTGTGAGTGATGATCAGGTTGTCCGATCGTCTCGATAGGAGACACAGTTACTGCCTGGAAGCTCCAACCGATCATTATGGTTATCAATTTCGGGACAAATTACATTGCATGCGATATGTTATAAAGGTGATTGACCGGATTACATGACAGATACAACAAAATAAATATGAACCACCTGCTACCGAGCACACTAGAGGTGTAGTTATGAGTTTATTTTGATTTTCCAGTCGACTGACCAACGGTCTGAAAACTTCAAGTGAGTTCAATCGAAAACTTATGTCATTCAAAATTAAAACTTGCTCACCAACTATCCAGATTGCTGAAATTATGTACACCGAACTGTATTCCTTTGTTAACCTACAGTGAAGTTCCAACTTCAGCCCGAAATATCAAGTAAAGCTATTTATCAAATGCTGAATAAATTGGTCGGGTGTTTATAGCCGCATGCTCTTTTACTTTCAATATATTCATTATTGCGATGTGGCGACAATCAGCATTTTGCTCTAATTCGTAACCGTTAAATACATTCTGTACTGTGGTTTCTTGAGTTATTCACTTGGAATATGCAGATAGTTCGTCACCTCACTGTGCTATTCGAGATGTACATTTATGATTACATATTAACATGAGGGTACAAAGAATTTGGTAGTCCATCAAGTGCACGTGATTAATCTTTGTGTACTGTGTGCTAGTCAGGTGATGAATTGTCTTTTCCAACTCACGCCTGACTTTATTGCTAAGGTTTAAGTTGGCTTGTTTCACTATTAAAGTATGGATGAACCATTGGTATACCATTGCTATGCACCAGAAGAAAATGGAACTGGCGCACACAGGTGGCTTACGTAAAACACCCGTCAGGTATTTAACTTTGTTTTTATACAGTACATCGGGCTGTGAAATAAATCTGAGACTTTTGATGACACCTGATAAAGTTTTAAAACATTTCGATGCTAACACATGGAAGCTTGTGATATTTCTCAAACCATTAATTTCTATCATACATTATCTCTTCAAGCTGCCAGGTACAAAATACGGACTGGTGTCAATGAAACGTTCCACGTTGGACTTTTAACAGACTAATCTGACTGTAGCTGAAACTATGGTCTGATCGGATTTCAACGTTAGCCAGTGGAACTGTGAACCTACATCAGTGGGATTATCCATCCAAATCAAACTTTCTAGTACAACTAAAACGGTCATGTATGTCTTTGAAGTGATCTCTAAAACAGTGTGTGTAATGCAATAGATTACCGTCCTGTTGTGACCGGGTGTATAAGTGTTCATGAGTGAACACATGTAGTTGTTGGTATTTACGGGCTGAAAATAAGACAGTAATCTTAACTCTGTCAATCTCCTACATGTAGAGAACTTGAGCTGGGATGCATTTTCTCTCAATCTTCTATTTTTGTCCTGACCGTTCCTACTGCATATCTCCAGCCGTGATCTTGTCCGATTAAGTACGGGTTTATCGTCATAAATTCTATTCACGAAGGATAAGGCTCCATATCAACACAAAATAGCTACCGGCAACTTATTGTTGAATGACGATTGCACTATCCAGGATAACAATAAGAACGCTTTAAAATGTGTATTTCCTACGTAAAGAACGTAATCAGAATCTATCAGATCCACAGAACTATTCAACCAAAAGTGAAACAGTCACCTTAAGAATGTTAGGATAATTCACAGACCGTTTTGTTTTTCTGAAATGCACGAGAAACCAAAACTTAGTTAGTGAAAAATCACACAGTTTATTCATTTTGCCGAATAACTTCAGAAATCTAACAAAACATATGGCCAAATAACTCGAAAAAGAGCCACGCAAAGAAGTATAGAACGCTCGACTATGAGTGGTGATTTAAGCGGATGGTTAGTCATATTATTGTTGGATGATGGACCTTTCCCAATTACCAACAAATAATTGGAGGTGAGCCTCGATTATCATTACAATAACGTGAATTCCCTCTTTTGTACAACTTTTAATCGCATTATATTTATCCACGGGCTTACTATGTCTGTTCATTTTAGGTTTTCTGTTCGTGGCAACATAAGAAGAACACCTACAGTTTAATCGTTTCGACGCAAGCGATTTGGAATCAGTTAGTTTATTTGGTATGAATATAAATATCGTTTCGTGTTAGAATAGGACTCTTGCTCGTTGAGATTTATAATCCAAATTTAACTCACTTGAGATCCGCTTAAGAAAAATCAGAACTTTGGTTGGGTTCGAACTAGCTACGGACACAGCACGCCCAAATCAAGCAAGTACTAAACCTGCTGAGCTACGTAGTCATAACAGGAGCCAATAAATTTCATATTTGCACCTAGATATCCACCCGTCCCACTGTTTCATATGCAATCCGTCAAACGACCCAGAGAATCGGCTACCGATGTCAAGATTTCTCAAACAGTTCACATTCACCAACGTCAGTGTTGAACATATAAATTTTGTCACTAATGAGTACTTTGGCAAATGTGATGGGTTATCTAAAATCCAATGTTGAAACTTCGGGACTCCTGGCACGCCTTCTTTGCTCATCAGGTGGAGCTTTTTTTGCGTGTTAGGCATATTGTTTCTGTCGCTGGTTCGCACAATTCGGTTTCAACTATATTATCAAATATGCCAAACTACTCATTAACAATAGTAGCAAGTTGAATTATTTCTTGTTAGTTCCATATCAGGTTTTGACGTGATTTACACACGGTATGCCGTGAACATTAATAACTACACCATTGTGAACGTGAAGACTAAAAGCTTTCAGATGGAAGATTGAAGTAACATTTGAAACTAAGTTGTTCTGTTTTAAAGTGACTTTCCCTTTTTCATAATCCCCAAGTCACGAAAAGATATTATTGAGAGAATCTACATTAAAATATTAATTTTGCAAGATGGCCATAACGCGAGAGTCAGTGCGAACTAAATGTGTTGACTGAATCTGCTGGTTGAGCCTCCGTTTCACATCAGCATGAGGTTCCTGCAGCTGGCTGGAATTCTGCTGAAACCTAAGCTGTTCACACTTGAGGTTTTTTCAACTTAACACACTACTCATAAATAGTATAAATACGTAGACAAATTGTAGCGTTCTTCCACAATCCAATTTTTTTAAAAGGACAGTTACTGATGTCAACGTCCAGTAGGCTCCGATTCAGTTTCTATAACCCATTCAACAATAGACCCTAACAGGTTGACGGAGTTCCCTGATATAAAATCTGAAGTTCGTATCAGTTCGATCATCAACTTTCCAATCAACTGCTGTGCTCAACTTCCATTTTATAGAAAAACAATGTGAGACGGTCGGAAGATCAACGAAGACGGTCGTCTGAAAAAGTAAATACTCGGAATGTAATTGATACTAATCAACCCGCACCTGATTTAAATGATACCCGAAAGTGGAACAGCTGTAATTCATGTGGTAGCGAGCATTGTCAATTGCTTAACGCTAAGTCCCACAAGTGTGGCAAAATCGGGCACATTCGGTCCGTTTGCCATAGTACAAAGATTTCTTTCCGATAATGACGATGATAATTTGAGTTCTGACTTGCATTCTGTTGTTCTTGCTGTTACTTTTTTTATGATCCTACCAGTCACATTAAACAAACTTACTTAGTTAATAACTGCATTGAACGTCCATTCATTGCGGACACTGGTAGCCTTGAGTCATTCATCCCCGTTCATTTTGTAAAGTGCCTGAAGGTGGTAATTGTAAAACCTTCTGAAGTTTCTGTGGAAGGTATCATTGGATATGCTTCAACAATTCTTGGTTCTTGTCAAATCACACTTTATGGTTAGCAGTCCATTGTTGCCAATTGCCACTTTTTGGTTGTTGATCGTGAGCCATCGATTGCTGGCTTAAGAAATATGAAACTGTTAAATATTTCAGTTTTATTGATCTCGGATGCACGTACATCAGAGATGCGCAATTTACCCCCTCCTTGTTCGGAAGCTTCTCGTGGTATGTGCATTAAACCAGTTTCGCTGGAACTCAAAGACAATCCTATCTTTTAACAAGGCGGTTGGAACACGAACACTGGTAGATGCAAGCATTTCGTATTGACTCGTCGGTACCAAAGTCACAATGACACGGGTGCGTTTTGTTTATAGCAAACAACTAGAGGGGTGGATATCCAACAAGCGGGTTAGGATAGGTCATTAAGACGTGGGAAGGATGAAGTTCACGAATACTTGTTTCTGAACTCAGAGGGCTGGCTTGAGTCGGTCAATTGCGACTGCTTAGCAAACCGTAAGAACCTTGAGTTTGGATGACGTAACAGGATTCTGAATGCACAAGAGTGATCGATAGTGTAACCAGTGGTCAGGATGTGTCTAGCGACTGAGGAAGCTGGCTGTTTACGCATTTCAACAACATTGATGTTCTCCGGTAGCACGGACTTCTGCACACATTTAGGTAGACGTTCCTTCATTCTGGAGCTCAGGCATCAATCGGTTCTGCCTATGTAACTTTCTCCGCAGTCACATAAAAATTGGCAAATACAATGTGAAGTGGCACCAATTGGTTGATCTCCTTTGACTGAAGGCACCGGTAACTTCTGAGTTCGAGCGATTACACGGAGTTCAGCTACACTGAAAGTTCGTTTAATCGAATTCCTCAACTGTTGCGCTGTTTGGTGCAAGATATAATCATCCTTAAAAGGTAGCTCACTGTAGACCTTTTTCCCCACAGTGACCACCATTCGAATGGTATTTTTGTTTACTGTGTCTATCTATGAATCTTCTGCGGTAATCATTTGACTGTAGGACAGAAGTACTCAGATCTAGTTCTTCCGGAAGACTGTCATGCGTACAGATTCGTCTTGCTCGTGTAAAAAGCGTATTCACCAATGTTCGTTTATGCTGGACCGGTGTGAAGCTGCCGAAGTTTAAGTATTGACCGGACCACGTGGATTTCCTATATACAGTTCTTTTAACCGAAACATCTTCTCGACGACTTATAAATATGTCTAGAAATGGCAAACAGTTGTTGACCTCAAATTCACAAGTAACCTTTAAGTTAGAGTGACAACTATTTAGACGTTGCACCAGGTTATCTATCACCTGTTTAGATCGACTGAAAATCAATGTGTCGTCGACGTAACGTTTGTAATATGACAAATTTCCTATCTCCGTAGCTAGCTGTTACTCAATTTTTATCATGAAAACGTCTGCTAAGTTGGGACCCAGTGGATTTCTTATAGCTACGCCGTCTATTTGACGTTTGGGCTGCTCGAGAAAACGAAAACTGACATTTTCGGTATAGAATAGCGAAGTTTATCTTAATACGTCAGTCGGAAGTGGCAACGAAATGTGAGTCATTTCAACCAGCTCACAAATAAAGTCAGTCGTTTCGTGTAGCGGAACATTTGTGAACAGTGACTGAATATCTACAGAGCACACCAGTTCGTTAGCATGATTGATATCGTCCAAGTCACTGACCAATTCAAAAGAATCCTTAATGGAGTGTACCTAAAATTTTCGTCTTAATAGGATTGAGGTAGTGACTAGCCGGCGTGCCAATTAATGATAAGGGGAGTTCGTCTTTGCCAAAATTGGCCTAAGTGGCATCCCAGGCTTGTGCGTCTTTGGTAGGCCGTAAAGTTGGGGTGTTGATTATCCATACGGCTTGAGAGATTTATACGTTACTTCATCAGTAATCCTCAACTGCAAGAGCAGCTGAAGATGCCGTCCTATGCGATCCTTTATTTCGGTGACGTTATCCACTTTCTCTATTCGCTGAAGCTTAGTTTTGCCATTCAATATCGACAACATCTTCTGGACATACGCATCTTTGTTTGGAACGAAAGCCCCAGAGCCTTTGTCCGGCTTTAGTATAACTATGCTTTTCACTTAAGTTCTCTTAACTATTGCAGGTGTTACCTCGTAATTGCACACCGGCTATTATTCGAAGTCGTTATAAACTCATAAGCTATATCGGTGAACTTAGTCTTTAATTGACCTAGGTTATTAGCACTAGTTGGTCGAAGATTAGACAACTGATCGATAAGATTCTCAATCTGGGCTTCAAAACAAATACGATGAGGCTTATGTGATGGTATTTTATAACCAAGACCTAAGGTTAAAGATTCCAGTTGCAGTGAATTTAATTGCATTGAAAAACAGTTCAGTACGTACTTACCGGAATCCAGCGGAAGTTGGTCCTCACCTTGCTTCGTACGTGACTTTCGCAACCGACTGATATAGATCCTCTTCGTACGATCGACGAGTTTCTTGCAGAATAGTATAAAAATGATACGACAGCAAAGTGTCGAGCTTCCGAAGACGGATAAAAGACGGCAATGTTTTGGTATTGGTATGTTCGCCG
>JTDE01004594.1:38493-57960 GCA_014338405.1 Paragonimus skrjabini miyazakii | reverse complement strand
GGCCGAGGAATAGCAGGCAGAAAACCCCCGGGTAGAAGGCGCCAATCACACACCTAAACCGGGTAGAAGTGCACACGACGTGCGAGCGGAAACCAGGGGGTGTTGTGGACTGGAATTGTGATTCAAAATCGCGAGCGCTCGTGTGGCATAGTAACTAGCGAGTTGGACAATAAAGATTGTGCTTTATTGGACGCCTTTTCGCTACAATATGTTGATGTCTGAGTGTTTAGTTTGCCTTAGGAGGTCAACGAGATCGTCATAGAACGCATTCTTGGTAGCATCCGAACAGCTGTCTGTTGAAGCGTATGCCGATATTATGAATATACAACGCCTTTCAGATTTGCGTCGACAGACTTTTAACGACGTATTGAGACTGACAGCGCACAAGTGATGGTTCAATGGGATTCAATCGAGCAAACATTGCTCTGCTCTGGGACTCTGACCGCGAGATTCAGCTTCGGCGTTACCAGAAACCCTGAGATAGAAGCGCCTGCATCGACAGTTTTCTAGAGGTGAGTTCAAATAGATGACTATGCTAGAATCGTAGACTCGCGTATCCGACACGCAGTACACTTGAGAGTACTTGCTAGAGCAGCTGACTGACTGACTTGTCGGAGAGTGCGGATATTGAAGGCAATAAAGTAAATTCACAATGACAGCACGGAAATTTGGATCGTACTTCGAGTTACGCGCGAGGCACGATCGCAAGGCATAGTCAGTTGACCGAAAACAGTTGATTGGAAACATGCAAACATATGCGCATAAATTAATGGGACTTCAGATAACCGAAGAACATAGAAAACTTCCGATAAAACCAAATGATCGCGATGTGTGGCGTGTCAGCCGCATGAAGACGGTCGACCGATAACATACTTATGTCTATTTGCCTAGATTGTGTGTACTGATCGCAAAAATGAAGTCATTCGTTCTGATTTCTGAAATTACGTATAACAACAAATTGTGCCTATCTCCTTGTTCCTTTAACAAAGCGTACCGCTATGATCACCAGGTGAATTTACTATAATCTATAAATGATCTCAGATCAAGAGGTTATACTTTACGGCGTATTGTAAAAAAGACAACGCGTAAAGCATTCGAACATTCTGAGTCGTCCTTAGTGTCATGCGTAGTCTACGAATGAACATACAACACAACTGGATAGAAGCTTGCTGCAGACCGCTTGAAATAAGTTTACAGCTAATCAACTGAACAGCCGGGAAGCTATCCATAACCAAAATATATGCAGATAAAATATACTGGGGATAGTACACAAATGAATTTCCACCGCACCTGATCCGTGCACATTACGAGTCAATTCTGGTATCTAAACAAACGCACGAACTTACGATGTTGGCTACAGCTACATGGTCGGGGTATATGCGCGTATTGAAGTACATTTTGGTGTATGAGGTCATTTATGCCACTAGTGGCACAAAATGAGTACGTATGAAGTATAATATAGAGCCGGTTCATTTATATTACTCAAAATGTGCATTGCATTTCATTACATTCTAATATGGTCTAGATTTTTAATGTATTTCTTCAAAAACTATGCAGTTCTTTTTTCACTTATCTTGCTTACATTTCGTGTTGTTATGGAGTGTCTTAGGGGTCGTTAGAAAGAGAACAACCAGTGAAACAGTAATCTATTTATAGCTGTCTAGAGCCAGTACACATGGGTCCCGAGTGAACACATGTGCTTTAAAGCATATGGGAATTCCCATAAGGACCATGTACAATAATCCGACGCCCGAACTTACATAAAGAGATGGAGTTTCATTTAGGTGCATTGATCCATAATCCGTTTCCTCGCTTTCAATCCTTCTGGTGACTACAAATCGCAAAAGGGTTATGTAAACAATAATCCAATAAAATTAATTGATATTTGACGAAACACGCACCCCTCCAAGAGCTCATCGATCCCAGATCAATTTGGCCGCTGTTAGTGCTCAAGGTCACTTTTAATTTCAATGTCAATTTCAAATATAAGACTTGATGAAAGCCTGCAGTTGTTGACGACCTTTTGCTTGACTAGAGTGATCCGGAAAATGACCAGAATGCGTTTTCTGTCGATGCGGATGCGTTTGTTAGTGGTCTAGGGGTAGGGATAAAAGAAATAGATGACAAATCCTGGTTGCCCTGACCAGCAAGAGCAAGTCATTTTTCGATTAGTACAAAGCAGGAAAAAGATTACTCCAACATTTGTCTAGCTCCGTTTTGAATACATCTACGCTGGAAGCCTCCACGATCTTCGCAGGTAATTTGTTCCACGAGTTGACTACCCGGTTAGTGATAAAGTTAAATCGAACAGCCAATCGTGATCTTGTTTTCTTGATCGTGAACCTATGATTTCTTGAATCGCTGTCCTGACGTATCATGAACAGACATGCCATATGACTTGTACCGCTGTGGTGGGTAATTTTTTACACTACAATAAGGTCACCTCTTACCTGCTGGCTTTCGAGCGAGAATAAGTTCAACGAGCTCAGTCGGTCTTGGTGGCTTTGACCCATCATACCCCATGCCATACGTTTGGCGGGCCTTTGTACTTTTTCGTGGACAGCTATATCCTTTTTTAGATACGGTGACCAAGCCTGGGCACAATATTCCATGTGGGGGCTAACTATTGCCGAGTACAGTGGAATGAACACTGCTGGGCATGAGCTGGCGATCGCGGATTTCAGTCGATGTAACGCCCGCTGCGGCACACTGAGCAGTTGGAGCAAACGTGCTAGTAATTTGGATACCTAAGTCTCTCGTTTGCTGTTTAGTTGCGAGTTCGACTGTCCGTCCATGTACATCCCGTATATACCTGGGGGTCGATTGAGTAGCATTAACAAGGATATGACTTTTGAGAACATTCAGTGGTAAATCCCGCCCTAATGTCCATTCATAGATCTTCAGAATATCTTCCTGGAGGATGTCCGAGTATGACGTATTTCCCACCAGCTATATGTCATTTACATACCGGTGACATGGACTGACCAGTTTGTCGGTCAAGTCATTTATGTATACCACGAACAGCAGAGAGGCGAGGATTGACCCCTTAGGTACTCCACCTAACGGAGAACCCTTGTCTGACAGTACTCCTCTTACTCTCACCCTACACGATCTTCCAACTAGGAACGTCTGTATTCACCTACAGATTCTAGGGGAAATTCCAAATTCTCGTAGCTTCTAGCTCAAAAGCCTGTGGTTGACAGAGTCGAAGGCATTCTGGAAATCTGTGTAGCACACGTCAACCACTTCCCCTCTATCTGGCTTCTCCATGACAGTGTCTAGGAACCTCAGCAGATTGGTGAGACAAGATCTATCTTTAAGGAAGCTATGTTGAGGCGCTTTGAAGAATTTCTGCTAGCAGATAAATCGACAGATCCTCACACGTAATATACGTTCAAAGATTTTGCTGACGACACTAGTCAGGCTTACTGGTCTGTAATTTCCGACCTCGGATGACTACCATTTTTGAAGATAGGAATTATAGTGGCTTGTTTACAGCCCCTCACAACTACTCCTGTTTCTAATGTGAGATTGAACAGTTGGGCACAAGGCGACGCCAGCAATTTAACCGGAAGTTTCAGGGTAGCCGGGTGGATCAGGTCGGGTCCTGCGGACTCTGTACTGTTTAGTTGGAATATTGCTCATTCAACTTGGTGGGGCGCAATATCCTGACCCACCATGGCGACGCCCACGGTGTCAGAATGATGCTCAGGTGTTCCATTGTCTGAGCGATAAACACTTTGAAACTGCGTCATTAATGCGTCTGTTATGCCCTTGTCAGCCGTTATAATATTTCCGTTATGGGAACGTGTGGTCCCAATTTCCTTTCTTAGAGAGGGCCTGGAGTGAGCATAACCGTAAAACCTGTTGGGGTTCTTTTTATTGTCACGTGCTAAGTTAAGGTCATAGATGAGACGAGCATTCCTTGCTACCGTAATTGCTCCGTTTCGAGTTCTTTTGTTTATCGTGACGGTTTTAAATCCCTTTTGCTAAAATATGCCTTCCAGGCCACAAACATGCGTTAGAAAGCTCTCTTGACCCTGGGGCAAACCCATGCCTTCCAACCCCTCCCCCTGACTTGTTTTTGAGAAACGTTCCTATCTGTAAAGCCCGGAGGTTGTCAACGTAGATTGCCCACAAATTATCGACGTCCTCTACTGAGACTGTTGGGTTCCAGGTCATTCTATCAGCTTCCAAAACCAGTTTATTGTGGTCGATTCCGTGAGAAGTTGCACTTTGTGCTCCTGTTATACCAGTGGAGAACACTGGAACAAGAAATAAATCCTCATGTGATCGCTCTTTCCGAGTGGTGCCGCAGTCAACACGTTAGTGATGCTAGCGCTTCAGTGATTGACACACAAGTTCGAGGCAGGTGCCGAAGATTCCCGGATCCAGTCAGCTTTTCTTGCTCAGCGTCAAGCGGGCGTCCGTTGTTATGGAAGGCACTCATTGAAAACAGGATGTAACACTGCTCTTGGAGGTTGCAGTAATTACCAGAAACAAAGCCAGATTACTTCCATAATTAAGTTCATTGAAAATGAGAGTCAGATGGATCCCAATGGGTTCGGTGGGTTTATTCCAGATCCGGAATGTTTATGACTTGGGTATAGCTTGCTTTTTAATCTTTCGGATGTCCCTCTCCTGGTGCATTTCGGCGGTAATCGAGCAAATGACAGCCGGTATACAGACCAGCAAATTACTGCTTTAATAAACGTCGTAATAATATAAGAACATGTGTAGATCATATGCCGTTGGTGTAATCAAGGAGAAGTTGAAACAGATAGAATGAAACAGTTAAGCCAGCTAAAGTATCCCTAATATAAGGGGCTAATGCATTATTCCCGCGACATACACAACATACAAAGGTGAAAACCCACCATATACTAAGGTATCACCGATTCAGCGATAGATACGCGAGTTCGAAGCGGAAGCACAATGATTCCAGTTCCCGTCGGTTTTTCTTGCCCAATGTCAAGTGGGTGTAAGTTGATCTGAAAAACGATAATTGAAAACAAGGTGTGGCACTGCTCTAAAGGACTACAGTAAATACAAAAGACATGGTGAGATTGAATGTATAAAGATGTTTGAAGCAAGTGAGAGTCGAGCAATGTTTCGAAGCGATCTCTAGAAATGCTACTAACGACCCCAGAAGGAAGGCTGTTTCCATGGTTAATAGCCCTGTAAGAAAAGAACTACTGCCTAAGGAAGGTCCGAGGACCAAATTTTCAGGCAGAACAGCATTGCCTCTCTTAGTACTTTACGATTAGATTGACACAGAAGGGTCAGATTCACATATGTGTTACATACTTGTAACATGTGCAGCTAAGGGACCACATACTTAGTATTGGTTATGTCAAGATGAGTGTGCGTATATGCATGGTCATCTCAGTACGGTTATCTCTGTTATTTTGACGAGCCTGCATGCAATTTGTTTCCTCGTTCTTTTTTCTCTTTCTTTATGTACACGCCTGACACTGTTTTTGTAGGTTACGGGTATCAGACAGACAATGCCTGTAGCGGGATCTTCACAATGGGAGCGCGAGAATCTGTTGTCTACAGGCGCAAGAAACTGAACTACCAGGCTACTAGCCGCCACGTCCTGCGAACTGAACTGAGCTGAAAAGCCTCCTGTTGAATCCCCGCCGGCCGTCATCATTTGTAGTGATAAAAAATTGTTCAACGAGACATACTCTAAAGAAGTGTGTAGTGGTCAGAACTAGTTACTGAATAGACTAGGTAAATGTGAGTGCACCTCACTAGGCTATCGATGATAACAAAATGAACGAATGAGACAAAATAGTTACAAATTTCCAACAAGTTATGGTAATCAAAAAGGTTTGACTCACAGGAAAGTGTTCACAGGTGTTCGAGCTGACCACCACAATATTCCAAATTACCAGTATCCGGAAGTGAGTGATATCACAGAGTTGCCGTGGACTGATGAAGTGCGATCAGGGATGCGACGATGTTCGTAGTATAACGGAGCTAAAAAACTGGATGATAGATCCGTGTAGTATCGTCAAACGACTGCGCAACGGAGAGAAGAGCAGACTGACGTGCACAAAATTTGTATTGAATTGCAAGGTCACTTTTATCAATTTCAACAGAATGCAAAGTTGATACAAAACGTTGTTGGACAAAAAATGAAGCATCCTTTGCAAACAAAAATAAGCAAATCCCTACAAGTGTGTAAAATCAAATCACCACAGATTCAATGAAGCTCAAGTCATGAATTTCAAATCGAGACTCGTGCACGACATTTCTCAGACCTGTGACTAGTTTGGTAGCCGCGCGCTGGACACGCTCAACAGTTAGTATGTCTTTCTTCAAGCTGGTATACACGACCTGATTAGCATACTCGAGAAGCGACCTTATGTAAACTCCGCAAAGCGTTTAAAACGCTTTCTCATGTATGTAGAAGAGGGTGCGGTTGATCATTCTAAGAGCGGCAAGTCCTTTTTTGCTGCCATTTCGTGGTGGTACGCCAAAGGTAAGTTATACGACAGCCCAGATCTTTGGCCAGGTGGATTTCCGTAGAAACTAATGTGTTGGAAACATTTTGAATCACGAAAACATAGCCAGAATCCTGTTCGAGTGACGTGTACGCTCACTTACTGTCATTTAATTGGAGACTCTAATCGTCCTACCGACGCTTAATCGCATCAAATTCAATCTGTAGTGCACTGGGATCAGTGGCATTCCAGATTTTTAGGTCATCGGCATATAGGAGGGCGTTGCTGGAAATATTGTCCGGAAGGTCATTTATATAGATCAGAAATAACAGAAGACCTAGCACTGACCCTTGGGGAACTCCAACAGAAATGAAAGAGGGAGTCTGAAGGTCTGACCTGGTTCTAACTCTATAAGCTCTGTTATCATTAAAAGTGGCAATCTAGCGAAGAATCTCCCCATGAACGCCATAGACTCTCGGTCTGTGTTTCAAGGGGCCGTGAAGAACACGGTCAAAATAGTTAGCGAGGTCACAGAAGATAGCATCTGTGACGAGGCCATTGTTTTTGGCTTCCGTCAGACTATCCGTGAAAATGAGCATATTTGTTATGCATGACCGGCTAGGAAGGATGCTGTGATGGTTCCAGAAATACAGAAATGAATTAGTTATGTTAGCTCAAAACCGGAACTTGTCTCGACGCAGTAATAATATGACCCGAACTAAGCAAAGCAGGTATTTGCCTTTTGAGCGCATTTGTAAGCTACGTGCACCTGAAAATAATCAAACAGAAATTCTCAACGGTTTCATACTTTTTAAACCAACGATCGACGGACCACGGTCAACAAGCAAAACGTGACAATTATTAACACTGGACTGAAAATGAGAAATGTTGATTTGACAAGAGCTATGAACTTCTAAAGCGTGTCCAGTGATACCCCTCACAACAACATCAAAAGCTTTCATAATTACTTTCTTCAGACATTTCACGGAATCAACAGGGATGAGTGACTCAACGGTACCAGTGTCCACAATGAATGACTGTTCAATACAATTATTAACTAAATAGGTTCGTTCAATGTAACTGACAGAATCAACAGAAATATGGTTATACGTAACGTTAATGGTCATGGAAAATGTGGATGACTGTCTACCCGGGTGGTTGTGGTGGGTTTGTTCGTGTGTGTGTGTGTGTTGTGCTTACATGAATCATGTGACCGGTTTGTGATAACTTGCTAATCGGGTTAATCGAGTCACTGGAACATGGGGTTTCAGATGGTTTACACATGGTTAGCCACGAGAGGTGTAGGGCCTGTAAGAATTTCTCCTGGGTACACAGTTGGGGGTTGTATAGTTAGATATAAATGAATCGGTAATTTCCCACCCCATCGCAATAACAATGCATTTTACACCCCATATTAGAGTTAATTCCAATGAAAGCTATGCCACTACGTTTGTGGGTTGGTCATATATGTGAGTTGTGTGTTCAGTCTGTTTCCGTTTCATTATTTCAGGTAGAAAACGGTCGACAGATGTCATCCCTAAAAGTGATTGCACCTGGCGTTATTACGCGGTTGTTTGTGTCTACGGGCCATATGAAACAATGTAAATAAGGGTAATATGCCGCAGTCTATCATTAACAGTTTGCGTACTGTCTAATTTATTGCATTCTGATTATGTTTGGGTGTAACTTATCACTTTTACGCTGCTCGGTTTTCACTTATTTGCGGTTAGTGACCCACTTTGATATGTTATTTCTCTGTCGATAACACTTACTATCACTTGTACCATTCAAGCTACAACAACTCATTGTTTGTATCATGAATACTCATGAGGCTGACGATTGTTGTTCCATGTTTTTGCCACCTGCAGACTACACTGACGGCTATCAGTATGTTTTCTAATTTTTCCACTGCCTATATTCCCCATTTTAGGTAGTGGAATGTCATCCCAGGAGCTCCAGGCTTGTCAGACCACAGATCATCAATATGGCCTGTTGTTAATGATAGTTCAGCGCCGGACGACCGCTCACAGGTATACTGTTCACCTCGTTTACACTTCATGTTCGGACACCAATCATCAGCCCTGAGTTCATATCAGGCCTCGTATAGCAGGCATACACAGAAACATACGTACGGAACAAGCAAGTGTGAAATCACGGTTGCAACCAAAATTCCTTACAGAAGCCAACGAACCGCCTGTCATTACAGCATACACATATGTGCAAAGAAATATGCGTTCATCCATGTATATATGCAAATCACTATATGCAAATAAACGTACGCACTCAGGTGTCTGGCATGCCCACAGAGTAACCATTAAAAGGATACCCAATTAACATGTTGCTGTTGGAACTGAACTATGTAAAATAAAGATCGAACGTATAGGAATCGCAAAACACAATTGGGCACAACCGCACAGAAAGTATATTTCTGAACCGTACGTATCACTCACTTGTACCGGATATTGGAATAAGCCAACAGTTGCTTAACGGAAGGAGACAAAGCATGTCAGTTATGCTCACCACCTCCACTAGACCTTGAATGAGCATGCGGATATGTGCAATTCCTTAGTGGTCTGGATTCCAAACGTTCGGGTTTACTGAGTATCGGTTCTTCAAATGTTTCCTCTACCTAAAGATAGACTGTACTTCAGTATTACTGTTTGCTTCATATGTAACAGGATTATCTAGAAAGGAGTTGTTAGAATTCGAAGCGAATAGATTTCTGTTAACGGACCGACTTCTAGAATTGCTCTCAACCTGATCAACATGTGTGCGATGGCAGGAAAGGCCTTCCAAGTCAAGAATATTAACCATGCGATATCCGCGAGAGAAAAAATTATTCAATTAGCAGGACGTAAAAGGTTGCCGTTGAAAAATTTAACATAAGCTGCTTTTGCACAGCCAAAACTTGTACGCAGAGAACGGAATTTGAAAAGTATCGCAGGCTTTTTCTAGTTACCGAATATGATGCATTTCTGTACTGCATGAGAAACTTACCAAGCCCTCGATCATGTTCCATAAATGAGCTAGGTGTTACAGAAGAAATTGCAGACCCCAGTGTACGTTCAAACATTTATCCAAGTCCATTGGACTGTGGATGTTTCAAACGTAACATCGTGATTGTTTCGTCTGAATCTTGTGTATAAATTTTGTACAATTCTTAGCAATGCGTTTAATATCTGACTATAATTCCGGTCATCAACAGGATTAGTATGAAAGCAACTTCATTTTATCAACCCTTTAATTTTCGGGATGTTAGTCCGAAAGAATATCAGATCTTTGAGTCAGTGGGATGACTACATGATCATCAAAACGCAGACATGTTGAATTTGCTAAGGCCTGTTGCATCATTCTGAGATTGCCGTGCTTTGTTCGATTAGTCTCGAAAGGTGGCCCTATGTTTCATTACATTCCCTAAGAACAAACAGTATTAACCATTTTTGTTTATACACCAGCTATTGAACTCGTTCCCCTTACTCTTATGCCATCTCAGCCCTGTACCTTTCTAAAGATCAAAATAAGGCATTCCTCTTCCATGTCCTCTCTCGAGTAGCTTATAATTCTTACCATTTCTTGATGCATGAACAATTATTTTGCTCCGTCCCAGCCAATGACCATTCGTTTAAGTGAGCTCAATTCCCTTTTGTCGTCCCTCATTACTGAGCGGTGCCTAGTTGTCAAATTTGTTGTACGGGCACATTCTTCATTCAATTTCTGAGGATTTTTCACATTCGAGGTGAGATTTAATTTTCATCTGCATTGATTCAAGTAGTGCCGTATTAAATTCAGTTTCAGGAGCGCTTTCTCATTGACCGTTTTGAAGATAGATTATCTTCTCTGCCGTTGGATATTGAGAAAGGCATTTTTGGATCAACAGATTTGAATCGTTAGCGAACGATTCAATAGTAATCCATCCAGAGTAATTTACAAACTTTCACGGCGACAGTAAAATCCAGGAAATCTACGCCGCTCCTGTTGTGCCCAGCCACGTCTTAAAGCAGAGGCAATAGGACCAAAGAAGTTATGAGTATCACACACAAGTGCATCCCTTTTCAGTGGCAGTGGCTGAACTAGTAAACAACCAGCGTCGTTAGAGTTTGAATCCGGTGATGGAATTCGGGATGAGTAATCAACATGTGGAATGGTTTGGCACTACAATGAATAATTGTGTAATTGTAACAGCAAAGAGCAATTCTCAAGCGTCGCACCACAGCAGCAGATGACTGTACCGCTATTTGTTAGGATGATACAGAAATTTTATAGCTTCATGATCCGTAGAAAGCGTGAATGGCAGTCCAAGATGTTTAAGAAGTGTTATAACAGCCCAGTACACTCCAAAGGTTTCACGTTGGGTATGAGAATACCCACGTTCGGCTTTGGGCGGACGACGTGAAATGCATATAACAAGTCTACCACACGGTTCACGAACCACACCTGTTTCCGTGGGAGAAGCACCGATAATTACAGTTGAAAGGTCTATGGTAGAATTTTTTTAAAGCAGCAGTAGTTTGGAGACGAAGCGTTTTGTCGTGGTTAGTGGACCAAGCAAAATTCTTAATAGATAACATATCGAACAAAGAAGTAGCATTTTGTGCAAAATTTGGTATATAACGTCAGTAGTATTGGAGTGCGCCCAGAACAGAACGGAGTTCACGAAAGCTAATCGGTGACAGTGCATTCACTAATGGGACCAAGCATTGTCGACTTGGCTTGAAACCACTGCTATCAACAAGATAACCAAGGTGTGGGGAAGAAAAAACTGAAAAATTACACATCTTTGGGTTAATGGCCACGTTGAAGTCAAAAAGCCGTTTCAACAGAGAAAGGAGGCGATGATCGTGGGTAGGCTTATCGGGAGCATGAACAATAACATCGTTTGGATAGGTCTTGAGACCATTTAAGTCTTTAGTAACTGTATTCATGACATCCTGGTATGCAGCCGGAGAAACATTCAAACCGAAAAGTATAAAATTTTATCGATACAGTCCGAATGGTGTGGCAATCACAGGCAGATTGCTTAATCGAGTAGTATTTATAGATAAGCCTTCGTTAAATCGATTTTTCAAAAGACCATAGAACCCGAAAAACAACATAGTGTAGCCTTCGGTTCTTCAGCTGTGCATGTACGTTGTAGTATACGTGTATTCGGCGTTAACTTGTAGTCACCACAAATTCTCGTTGTGATCCCATCAGCTTTTAATGGTGTCATTATTGGAGCTGCCCAGTTAGATGAGTCAACAAGCGTTATCAATGCCTTATAATATATGGACTGCATTTTTCTGCGCACAGGTTCTCGTAAACCAAATGGGATGATTCGCCTCTTAAGGAAGACTGGGTTCCCCGAAGTTTCAAGCTTCATCTTCGTTAATCGCATTTCTTCCGTGGTCTTGGAACAGTTTATTATACTTGTCTAATATCAACGTCGTTCATTGACGTCAGTAGCGAAATGTCAGAGTGTAACAGTCGTAAAACTCTAAGTCCAAGAATAGGAGGACCTGAGCTGGAAACTGCAAATTCAGAATGGATAAGACGACCATCGGGCAACTTCAACGGTACGATGCAACAGCCTACAAGAGGTAATGAATGACCAGTAACACTACGAATGTTAACCTGTGTGGGCTGCAAAACGGCATCAAGATAAAATACAACCAGGTCTGAATGTGAAATTATTGATTAAACAATACCGGTGTCAACAATAAAGCTGCGACTTTTGCCACATGCAGACGCTAATGTTTTTGAAACATGGAAAGTGTTTTAGGTCAAAATAAACAGAGAAAGAGTGTAAATGTTATCAATCAATGATTGCATGTCCGAATTAGAATTTGTCTTTAAGTCACAAACGTTCGGACTTACAAACTGACTGAATATGACCCACTTCGTCGCGGCCCAAAAACTTCGCCTGTCTTTTCAGACACGAATACGGGTAATGATTGCATCTACAAAATGCGCATCTCCCAAACTGTTGCAGAAATGAATTCGCATTACTTCCCTTACGAAGCTGGAAAAATTTTATTGGCTCACTGAACTCAGTGTGCGGTCCTAATTTGTTATCTTAATTCGGCCTTCGATCGCTGTCTTTAAAATATTTGCACAAAACAATTTCAATAGTCTTCGTAACTTATTTTACATCCTCATACTGTTCACACACTACGAATAATCTGGAACCTTTGATCATGATACAAGAGAGGTTTCTGTTGTAACCTGGCAAGTTAATACCAGCAATCCATCGATCAAGCAGCTGCTCTTCTAACTGGATGCCTTATTCACATTTAGCAGCTTGAGTTTGCAATTGTAGGACGAAAGCACGAATCAACTGAGATACTGACCGAATCGGGACATTGAATTTGGCTCTTTAAACGGCTACAAAATTTACCGGTTTGACGTGTTAAAGGATTATTTTCTTCAGCGTGGAATGGGAGCAATTGCATGGTGACTCCAGAAAAGTCAATTTTTGACAGGGACATAAGCTTCCATGCCGTTGAAATGTAGAAGGAAAACGACCTCCTTGTTCTCGTCTAAATCAGATTTTGTGAGGCACCAAATGTCAAACCTCCACTTCTCGAACATTTGAATTAGTGAGTAATCGATCCATTTAAGTAGTAGCTGCAAATAGTACTAAAGTAAGACGCCAAATGTTGTAGTTAAAACTGAACTGTATAGAATTACGATCGAACGTATAAGAATCGCAAAACACAATTAGGCACAACGACACAACATCACATAACCTCACTGAACTAACGCCAATGGCAACTGCAAACCCGTTTGTAAGCAAGTGAGCGTAGCTCGTGCAACCGTCTTGTGTGCGGCCCTGAATAGGTCCGTGGGTTCTTGTACATGATATTGATTGGCGCCATTTTTTCCTCCTCGTCCTGCAGACGAGCCTTCTTACACGTTGCATAGTCCACGTTGTTGTAGTTTACTCAGGAATAAACCTGTCGAGATTCTTCGTAGTTGGAATAACAGTGGTGGTACCCGCCGGAATATTGACTGCACTACACCAAGTAGACCTAATCTCCATCCAAATCCACATGATCTTCCTACTGAAAACGCATCTGGTAAACATTGTCGTCTACAGGTTTTAAAGCACGCTGCCTCTCGAAACTATCCGAATTTTCGTTCTGAACTGCTTAATCGTACCCATAGCAACTCGTCTGATACGAGCCTTTTCCATGGAATCTCCGTTTACCTCAACCTCCGGCATCTTTTGCTCAGCCACGCGACATCTAAAGTTGAAATTGCAGCAGGGAATGTTGGAAGATTCTGCAGAATCGACGGGTATCCGCCCTAAATGACCAGACGTATATGCATTATTGCTGATGGACTATAGTTGGGTAGCACCGCCTGCCCCACGAGCAGTTGGAAAAATACTGTAGGTTCAGACATTAAAGTTCACTATCAAGCCCATCCTAACCAGCTACAGCCAGTTTCTGGTAAACCCTTCAGGGTCAAAAGAGAACGATTCATAACAATTGCTACTGTTGCATATTGGGCAATTGTGTAGTTCGCCGGTATGGTGTTTCAAGGCCGAAACGAGTTGGAAACGGCCATTTAGGCGCAAAAAGATATTTTTCAAATTTTTCATGAAATATTAAAATGCTTATTACGGGACAAATATATAGATTTCTTTGAGTATACTAGTGGTGTTGCAATGGGGAAAAACAGGTGTACCTAAAAATCGCCAATATTCGCACTTTTGTGGGAAAAAATGTGTCGCCATTTTTTTCGATAAAAGCATAATGTTGGCTTTCCTAATCGGTTTGACGTTCTGAAACCGCTTTTATTGACAGTTTCGTGGTGGAATACATCTTTCCATATTACGGAAGCGCTCAAATTTGCGCGGTTCTGGAGATATAATAGAATTTGTAATTTTGAACCACGTTGTGTTCACATCGCATTTTACACCAAATACCATAGTAATTCCTAATGAAAACTATGTCGTCACGGTTGTTGCTTAGTCACACATCGGAATTACATATTCAGCCTGTTTTGCCGATAGTACTTCCGATGGAAAACGGTCTACGTTATCACATGATTTTTTCTACCTACGGTGTGGTGTAAACATGCATAACACGTCCCACCCTATCATTGAAAACGTGCGTTTTGTTTTGTTTATTGCTTATTGATCATGCTTTAAGGTAGCTGGCCATATGTACGCGAGTCAATGCTCACTTATCCGACGGGTGATGACCAACCTTGATGCTCGTTATTTATCTGACGAAAACATTGATTCCCACTTCTACCATTTCAGCTACAACCCCCCTGTCTTCGAGCCATGGATACTTATGATTCAGATGACTGTTGGTCTATGTTTTCGCCGGCTGCAGACTTCACTGCCAGTATGTTATCTCAGATTTTGCCGGAACTGACGGATATCTTTATAACCCATCCTGAACTGTCCCAATACAAGTTTATTTAGATACCTGCAGTGTTCATTTTTACAACGTTGATCATAGCTTAAGTCAAAAGGACGGAGCAACAAATAGCGTGAACATATGCGGCATACTTAGGCGTTGATCATAAGTTAAGTCAACTGGACGGAGCAACTAATTGCGAAAATGTCTACAGTTATTGATGACTGGACGGATTAGGTTGTTGCAGTGAATAAAGTTGGGGAAAGTCACTGCATAATCGTCTAGCCTGAGTGAAGCAGTGACTTCAAAGTTGTCTGTCATTATGATCACACTGGTGACAACGTAGTCATGACTTGATGAACTGTTGTTGGAACTGGTCCAACCCAGGCTGTTGTCACTATCGAAAACCAATCGACAATGAAAAGCAAGGACTCAGCGCGTTGACCCTTGTGTATTAGTATAGACCCTGGAAAATAGTGTACAGAGAAAGCACGTCAAGCTAGCGTTTTAAAGAGTCGCATGAATTGCGTATGCCGCACGCCTGCTATTTTAGTGAAGTACGGTTCTGTGTTGGACAATTATCGGTGGAAGTGTAAACCGTGTAAGCAGCACTATTCCGTCCAAAAGGCTTCCATTTTTGGAAATACATGTCTGACCTTAGAGGAGGCATTCACGATTTTGTTACATTGGTCGTTCAAAAAAAGCATAACATTCACAGCCACAACGTTGAAAATAAGCTTCAAAACAGTCGTTGATTTTCATCGTCGCATAAGACTGGCACTGAGTATGGTGAATCCAAGCAAAAGATTACATGACTTTCAGAAACAACGGTCCTATCACGACCGAATCGGGGGAATTCGCCCAAAAGATGGAACTCATTCCATCGTCAAAATTGATGAATCACTGTTCATGAAACGAAGGTACGCCGCATTTATTCACGCTAGTATTCACTCCGTCCAGTTGGCTTAACTTATGATCAACGCCTAAGTATGCCGCATATATTCACGCCATAAGTTGCTCCGTCCAGTTGACTTAACTTATGATCAACGCCTACGTATGCCGCATGTATTCACGCTATTAGTTGCTCCGTCCAGTTGACTTAACTTATGATCAACGCCTAAGTATGCCGCATATGTTCACGCTATTTGTTGCTCCGTCCTTTTGACTTAAGCTATGATCAACGTTGTAAAAATGAACACTGCAGGTATCTAAATAAACTTGTATTGGGACAGTTCAGGATGGGTTATAAAGATATCCGTCAGTTCCGGCAAAATCTGAGATAACATACTGGCAGTGAAGTCTGCAGCCGGCGAAAACATAGACCAACAGTCATCTGAATCATAAGTATCCATGGCTCGAAGACAGGGGGGTTGTAGCTGAAATGGTAGAAGTGGGAATCAATGTTTTCGTCAGATAAATAACGAGCATCAAGGTTGGTCATCACCCGTCGGATAAGTGAGCATTGACTCGCGTACATATGGCCAGCTACCTTAAAGCATGATCAATAAGCAATAAACAAAACAAAACGCACGTTTTCAATGATAGGGTGGGACGTGTTATGCATGTTTACACCACACCGTAGGTAGAAAAAATCATGTGATAACGTAGACCGTTTTCCATCGGAAGTACTATCGGCAAAACAGGCTGAATATGTAATTCCGATGTGTGACTAAGCAACAACCGTGACGACATAGTTTTCATTAGGAATTACTATGGTATTTGGTGTAAAATGCGATGTGAACACAACGTGGTTCAAAATTACAAATTCTATTATATCTCCAGAACCGCGCAAATTTGAGCGCTTCCGTAATATGGAAAGATGTATTCCACCACGAAACTGTCAATAAAAGCGGTTTCAGAACGTCAAACCGATTAGGAAAGCCAACATTATGCTTTTATCGAAAAAAATGGCGACACATTTTTTCCCACAAAAGTGCGAATATTGGCGATTTTTAGGTACATCTGTTTTTTCCCATTGCAACACCACCAGTATACTCAAAGAAATCTATATATTTGTCCCGTAATAAGCATTTTAATATTTCATGAAAGATTTGAAAAATATCTTTTTGCGCCTAAATGGCCGTTTCCAACTCGTTTCGGCCTTGAAACACCATACCGGCGAACTACACAATTGCCGCATATTGTTTATTCCGGCCATGAGTTCTCAAATGATTTTTGACCGGTAATCTCCACAACATCCTTACCTAAGATTGAACAGTGCTACAGAAGATCTGGTGGCCTGAGAGTAACTCGTTTACCTATCCCAAAGCCGCAACGTGTTTACGATTACTGAATACATTAATACATCTTGAAGCGACAAATATACCCTGGCTAGCACCTCGATAACTTCTCATTCTGCCGAAACGCGAGCTTAAAACGGACACAGGCATAAAACAACGGGTTTTATTACATTCAGGGAACGGGATTTTGGCTTTAACGAGGGGCCGGGAACAACCGCAGCAACAACATGATAACATGAGATTATCCACTGCAGTATAAAACAACAGTCACACTTGTTACCCTCTTTGAAGTCAACGTGTAAAATGCGTTATTTATCCCGTCGCACTTCTCACGTTCTCTGTGTGTACACTGTATCTACTATGATGTTTAAAGAGAGAATTCCTGACATATAGTGAGAGCGGCTTCAGAAGTACTGACAGATATTTCAGGCCTACCGCCAGTTCAAAATGTCTCACATGCTCAGTGTTTAACCTGCACTGACGTCCACCAAACACATTACCGCAACTTTTGACGGTACACTGGAATAAAGCGTACGGACTAGATTGCCCTAACATGGTACGTTTGATGTGTTTGTTTTGGTTTTCTACGTGATTGGTGGTGCTGTCATCAAAAATGACAGTGGCCTTAACATCACTTATTGCTCTCCATTGCGCTGGTGAACGGTTAATAATGAAGGTTCGGAAGGCCAACATGCGAGGCAGCATTTTACGCTCGCTTTAAAAGAAGGCAATCCTAAAACTTGCAATTGCTTTGCTCGGCACGAGTGCGTGGAAAACGTAACACCCACTTCAGTAACATCTATCAACATCGCCTGCCATAGTATGAAGCTGCCATGATCTATCCGATAAGTAGCATCTCGTAAAATAACACCTCCATACCTCGATCACAGTCGGAAGGCATTTCGGGTGAAAACATAAAGAACCCTGGCGCTTTATTTCGCAATAGAAAGCTATGACTGTCTTTCACTTTCACTAAACCTCGCAACTTGATAAGTTTGTTGCGATTATCTAATTTTATTGCCTAATATGTAGGATGAATAAGTCTTGTCGATGCATTTTAACCAAATACTTTTTGTTCTCATACACCCTCATTTAAGGGGCACTCTCGAAGTTGTTCATCAACTCACAAACATGCAGTTCATCATCAACAGCCAAAAGTCTATTTATAGAATATATATTAGACCCACCAACCTGAAGGTCGTGTAAATTGGCCAGGTTTGTCTTTTCAATTTGATATCCGTCAGCACGATAATGCATGACCGAGGATGTATCTGTAGTCTACAAGACTAAAATTTGTTATATCAATTGGATAAATAAACATGGCCGTTTGGGGGTATTGTTCGAAACGCACAGTGTACGCATTTGTACACCACACTTCCGTACGGGCAGCCTGGCGGTAGATATCTCCTCTATGTTTCTTAGCACTTGCAGCGATCTGCAAAATGTTACTGGGAGAAAACCAGTGCAAGCTTCTTGTTGAAATTTGCACAAGTCTGCAAGATATTCCTCAAATTTCGGACATTTCAGTTTGAATATTCTCATGAAGGTGTTTTTATCGTTCGCCGCCAACCGTATAAACACAACGTGATGTCAGATAATGCCAGGTTAACTGAGATATGCTATTATTTTATATACGACTTGGAAATGTTACTTGTACTATAATACTGAAACTTCAGGTTAAGTTTACTTTATCAGAATTTCTCAACCATCTGTGTGCGATAGGAAACTCACTCCCGCATAACGGAGCGTCCTGCTGTGCTGATAACGTCGTTTTCGTTCGCGTAAGTTGTGTGCATGAACTGCTGGGCTTGTGGCTCACGATTTTTGTGTTACTTCGTCTCACAAGACTGCAGTTGGAGCCCCGAATTTAGAAGAACGCTGGTACTTCCTTTAACCATGTTGCCGCTAAGTTGGTCCACAAGTTTTACGGACATCAGAGTAAAGACGACCGGCTGATATGATGAAATTTGGTGACGCTGCCAGGATGAAAATAGAAGTAAGAGAATGAAGGAGGTGCAAGGAAATAGGGAGAAATTCCAGGATAAAAAACGAAGTACCATAAAGGAAAAGGCGTCGGGATCAAAGAAAGTGTCAGAATAAAAATAACTGCGAGTAAAGCGCTCCGGGTAAATGGTTGAAAGGCCGGGTACGTACTCCATGTCCGGAGCCAAAATGACAACCAACCTGCTTGCAGAGGGTTCGGGGAACCGGCCGCGGTGCGCCACGTAAACGGGAGCTTGATAAGGTGCAGTAAAAATCAGCAAGCTCGCACGGATTGATGTTAGATTGTATAGTAGCCGGCAGTGTGCCGCCGTTCCGTTATCTCACGCATACTCACTTCCGCTTCCTTTCAGGCCCTCGAAAAAGCGGGCTGGCCGCGTCCGTGCAACGAGGCTGAGGAAGATGATCAACCAGAGCAGGAGG
>JTDE01004594.1:11128-27364 GCA_014338405.1 Paragonimus skrjabini miyazakii | reverse complement strand
ACACGATGATGAAGGCTTCATCTGATCCACGGTTTCAATCATCCGGGAGGACACACATAATACACGAAAACCTAAGGCTACATTCTGTGCTGAAAAAAGCGGAGGTAGTATGTACATTTATCCATAATTATCAAATACATAATTCAAGATTCCATCCCTATGTTTTCGTCCCCAGTGACTTCAATCGTCCATCCATTTGCTTGGCATAGCTCAAAAGGTAGGATAAATGGAAGGAACAGTTACAGGTATCTAAACATAGAGTACAATTTGACACAGCTGGTAAGGTAGGCCAAATGGACGGAGCAGTTATAAGTATCAAAGCATATGGTACTGTTTGACATAGGTGGTAAGGTAAGACAAACGGACGGAGCAGTTATAAGTGTCTAGACATGGAGTACAATTTAACGTAGCTGGTAAGGTAGAGCAAATGAACAGAACAGTTATGTGTCCAAGCATGGACCACAGTTTGGCACAAGTTAAGTCAGCTGAACGGAACATCCATTAAGGTAAATAACTGCGGCAAACTCAGGCGTTGATCACAGCTTATGTAAACTGGATGGAGCAGCTACTAGTGTGAACGCATAGTACACACTTATGCGTTGATTATGGTTTACGTCAGCCGGACGGAGCAGCTACCGATCTCAGCGCAAGACATATGAATCGGAATAACCAACGCGAGCAATAATGTCGAGGTATATTAGATAATTAACAACATTTTCGTATGAGGCAAGGTGAACAGCAGTTTCCCGGTCAGGTTTCCAGGATTTCGTTTACGCGAATGGATCTGAAGGTGTGATTGGAACTGCTGCTCGTTTGATTCAGATTTTGCATGAAAGTGCTTCTTAGCAAAGAACCAAATGTTTTCCATATTTTTTGAGTGCATCATGTTCTCAGGATCGACGAAAATTTTTGAATGATTGATCGTCCAATGCTTGGAATCAGCTGTTTCACTCAAAGCTCTGTTGGCTCTCCATTCGTCCGTGATTATTATGGCGGTCGTCTGAAAGCAAAATAATTGATTAATATAATCGGCTTACTCGTGCATGTCTTCGGATGAGGAATAATAAGTTGACTGTATTTCGTCTTTTTCCAGGGCAGACCACTATGAACGCTGTGAATGTTATGCTGTTATTGAACGCCCAGTGGAAGAAAATTGTGAATGATTCCTCTAGCGTGAAACGGGTATTGCAAAATATGGAATCTTTTCGAACAGCATAATGTCGCTTACACGGTTCACATTTTTGCCGTTAGTTGTTTGTACAACTCGTGACCTAACCCCAGTTTTGTAAAATGCAGAAGACTTGAAATAAATTATATTCCGACGAAGCCCATAGCATCACATTCAGATGTTGAGCCCACTGCAGTAACTACGACAGCCCCATCATCGTACACATCCGTCCATATGCCCCCTTTAAGATCCCGGTGTGCCATCCCAAGAGCTCCACAGCTGTCAGACCAAGGGTCATTCATGTGGCCTGATGTTAATGACATCTCAGCGCCGGGCGAGTACACTACCCAAGAAAGGTTAATTCTTCAGCGTGTTTGTAATTCATGTTTAGAATACGGTGTTGCAGCCCTCGTGGTAAGGGTGTGCACAATTATGAGGCAGTCGTAGAAACTGCAGTCGAAAGTAAATTTCTATTAACTGTTCTGCATTTTTCAGAAGTAGATTTAGGTCACGAAGTGTGCAAACAAGAAGGCTGTCTGGGAGCCGAACAACATAAGCTGGCCGCAAATTGCGTTCACACTAGTAGCTGCTCCGTCCAGTTCACTCAAGCTATGATCAACACATAAGTATGTAGTATGCGTTCATACTAGTAGCTGCTCCGTCCAGTTCACTTAAGCTATGATCACGGGATAACCCAGAATGAACCTGTGTTTAGACCGTTGGGTATAAGTGGTAATGATCTTACTCAGTGAGATAACATACTGGCAGCCGTCAGTGAAATCTGCAGCCGACGAAAACATAGACCAACAGTTAACGGAATCAAAAGCACTCAGGATCCGAAGATAAAAGGGTTGTAGCTGAAACGATAGGAGTGGGAATCAACGTTTTCTTCAGACAAATAGCGAGCATTAAAGTTGGTCACTATCCGTCGGATAAGTGAGCACTGATTTACGTACACATGGCCAGCTACCTTAAAACATGGTCAATCGGCAATAAACAAAACAAAATGCACGTTTTTAATGATAGGGTAGAACGTGTTACCCATGTTTACACCATACCGAAGGTAGAAACAACCACATGATAACGTAGACCATTTTCCATCAGAAATACTATCCCGGAAACAGGCTGAACCTATAATTCAAATGTATAACTAACCAACGACCGCAGCGACGTAGCTTTCGTTGGGAATTCCTATGATCTTTCGTGTACAATGCAATGTAAACGCAACGTGGTCGAAAATTACAAATTCAATTATATCTCCAAAACCACACGAAATTGAGCGTTTCTCCAGGATGGAAAGATGTATTCCACCACGAAAATTTCAATGGAAGCAGTTTCAGAACGTCAAATCGGTTAGGAAAGCCAAAATTATGCTTCTATCGACAAAAATGGCGACATTTTTCTCAACAAAAGTGCGATTACGGTCAATTTTTATGTTTAGCTCATTTTTCTCGTTGCACCATAACTGTTACACTCGATTAAATCTATATATTGGTTCCTTAATATGCATTTTAATATATGATGAACAATTTGAAAAATCTGTTTTCGCGCCTAAGTGTCCGTTTTCAACTCGTTTCGGCCTTGAAGCACCATACCGGCGAACTAAACAATCGCCGTTATAAGTGTCGTAATCTTTCCAGCTGAAAATGTTCTTCAATATCACTCTTTCTGCAGGTCACCTCGACTTTGTTCCAGCGTACATCCTAATTACATGAGACAGTTAGCAACAACGGTACCAAAGAATAGTGAAGGCTGCAACTTAATCGTAGATAGAAAGTACTTGTGAATTCCCTGTGAGAATGGTGGTTTCAAGTTATCCGGATTATTATAATATTCGGACGAGTTGCAGCTGGGAAAATGGTACAAATTGGTCGCGGTCAAGGTTTTTGTTTTAATATGACAATTGCGTAAGCCAACCTTTTTGATGAGTTGACAAATAATTAGCAATTTAACAAAATTTGGAAACTGCGTTGAACAAGCAACTGAATGTCCAAATATAATATAATTCAATGTCCTGAAATTATAAAAACATCTTATTCTCCAAATGCTAGCCTAGTTATGCAAGAAAACATTATTTTCCTTCCGACGATAAAACAAATGTTCGGTCATATACGCTGAGCTTTTATAAAGTTGTAAACATGATATACTGTGAGAAAAAATGTTGCACTTAGTATTATATGCAAAAATTACGTACGTCGGTGGTGATTTTTAGGAAAATTTGACATTGACTGCCGTTGATTGCTTAGACACTTATAACTACTCCGTCCATTTGTCCTACCTTACGAGTTAGGTCAAACTCTACCACACGCTTAGACACATAGAACGAGGCTGTTGAGTACTTGCGAATTTGGATGCCACTGGTGTATTTGGGGCTCCGATTACAATGGGTACATACTGCTTTCGGCCTGCATCAGCGTGTCGTGTGGCTGTTCCTTTGCGTGATTTCATTCCGAAGATGGGGATGGCTTATCAAAGGAAGTCCTCATTACCGCGTTCATCATGTCTGATATCTGCAAGATAACTCTGTGTGTACGTTTGTAAATGGCTAACTTTGCTGAATAATATCAACAGACGAATCACTCCAGATTATGCTTATTCGCGGTTTTTTGGGCACCATTGCACAGGGCACATTGTCCTGGAACATATCTGGACGATCCTCCGGGAAAACGTCGAGCAACGCGTAGCAATAAACCAACGACCCAAAATGGTCAAAACAAGATTGGTTCACAATACCACGGTACTATTGAACAAATGATCAAAGTTAATAATTAAACAACCTCAACAGTTTCGATCGACGGATCGTTTCCGGGAGATAGTTACAATTTGATGCCAAATGGGCTAAAGATGAACTATAAGCACATAATGTGACATTCATACCCAACAGAGTTCTTTCGAGCAGTCAAAAAGTTCAAAAACAACAGGGACGAGCCGA
The DNA here is from genome assembly GCA_014338405.1 of Paragonimus skrjabini miyazakii. NCBI lineage: Eukaryota > Metazoa > Platyhelminthes > Trematoda > Plagiorchiida > Troglotrematidae > Paragonimus > Paragonimus skrjabini miyazakii. Next base: position 23,264 of record JTDE01004594.1, on the reverse strand, counting down.
GCTCCAAAAAGTGATGCACGCACCACTCAAGCAAAGTACAAAAGGCGACAAGTGGCTATTCGCACAACTGTCAATTGACGCGATGAAACAAAACCATCTAGGTCAAGGCCAATTAACGGCTAGAAACAGGGGCGGTAGAATATACAGGGATGAAGATTTTTGGGGAATTGGGTTGGTTCGGATTTTCACACGACTGTGGCTTCGAAGTTCGATACACCGGCCCACAAAATCCAACCACGACCAAAATATGCTCGGAGAAAGACAGTTCTACTCAGCTCTGGTTATCAACCTCACTAGACACTAGATCAACAAATGTCAAACGCAAGATACATCAGGCTTACAACGCGACACCAACCCCAAGGAACTACGATGCAGTGAAAGTCGTTCTCCATGACTCACACCTTGCACTCTCAATGAGAACTAGGTGCCGATTGCACTCATCCTGGTCTACGTCACTTCTTCCTCCAGAAGGCGCAGACGTCTGATATCTCGCCTTACTTCGCCGGACTTGGTCTTCACTACGGCAGCCCGCACTAAACCGTCTCCGTCGGCATCACAACTAACTATCACACCTAGAAGCCGTGCGTTTCTTGGTAAAGGTTCTGAGATTACCAATACATCTCTCGGCCGGGAAGGTGCGTTCTTTACATACCAACTTCCGCCGTGCTTGCATAGTAGGAAGATACTGTTTCGTCCAACGACTCCAAAAGAGTCCGGTCAGATAACTGGCCTGCTTCCATTTTTGTTTGAACAGCTGCAACGTCGTCCGATCAGGACAAATTATATGATTATCTCACAGAAGCAAGATATCACTGGGCGACGATGCCAGCCCATCACGAACATCCCATGTAACGGGCACCACTTCGACAAGGTGAGTACACAGAGTCTCGTCGCCGGAAATTTGTTCGACACAAATCGACCCGAGTATGCGCCCTATCGATCGTATAGGTCGCTCCCACACACCTCCCCGATGACTGACATAGGGTGGGTTATAATTCCACTGTATTAATTTACTGTTGATAAATTCATGATCCAAGTTACTCGTCCATCGTTTGAGCTCTTTATCCGCAGGTGTGAAGTTAGATCCGTTGTCTGAATAAACGTCGGTGGGACAACCTCGTCTCTCAATGAAACGCATCAAAACCATAGGGAATGAATCCGTACTCATAGAATGTGCAACCTCGGGGTGGACGGTTTTTGATTAAAAGCAGGTTTGAACACAACCATATCTCTTCTTCCTGCCCCTATCCTTCTTCACACTGATTGGGCCAAAATGGTCCAGACCAACGTTAACAAATGGGTGCCAACCCAGTTCTATTTGTACGGGCGGCAAGAGAGCCATCATTTGTTTGCCTATGGTGGCGTTCAGGCACTGGCAAGGGAAGCAAGCTCCGATGACACGTTTGATAGTAGATGCACCTTGAATGATCCAACATTGTTGTCTGATCAACGTTAGAACGTGTGACGCACCACGATGTCCCTCAAGCATGTGATGGCGGTTGACTGTCAAGTCTGTCACATGATGACGCTTGAAAAGAATTACAGAGCATTTCAGCTGACACTCCGCATTAGCCAGCATCAGCCGGAGTAAATGTAAAGACTGTCCAGCTTTATACAATGGACAGACCGCCCGGCTGTTGGAAGTACGCACTAAAGAACATTTAAGACGCAGTAAGAAGCCTCCTACCGATGCTCAGCAACTTTGGAAATTAGAACATGATTCAGCCATTACTGCACACGCGATCCTTAACCAACACCGAGTTGACTTCGACCATCCGACTGTGTTAAAAAGTAGTTTCCGTAACCACAAAGAACGTCCACTGGCAGAAGCCTTGCTGATCGCTAATACATCACAAGCGGTGAATCGATCAGATGGCCTGGAATTGTCAGTTGTTTTGCAGGATTTACTGGGTGGACAACAGTGTCACCGCACAGGAAAGGTTTACGACAGCCTGCCACCCACACCATCCCAAACAACCTACACGCATGTAGATTAACACACATGCTCGCACACTGTCACACAACACACAATAATTATCTACCCTTGTCTGCACCTGGGATCGTCAACTGATGACCCCAGATGAACCGTGAACCCTTACATCTTATTGGTAACCTATATACACACCGCCTGTTAAACACACAGACATGTGCCAGTTGATAACTACCTCATTTGCAGCTTGTATATTGTGAATTTTCTGATTTAAATCGCTTGATAAAGGATCTCCGAGAGGGTCGAAACGTTGCGAGACCGATAACTCTTTTGGTTTTAACTCGTTGTGGCTCAACCAAGAATTTAATTAATAGAATGTGTAATATGTATACTGCAACCGGCTTACTCGGACATATCTTCAATATTTTCTGTTTATACAATTCATTACACCTCAAAGGTTCCCCGGTGTAATGAATTGTATAAACAGAGAATATTGGAGATATGTCCGAGTAAGCCGGTTGCAGTATACATATTACACTTTCATTCTATCGCCAATGTAGGAACCTGGTTAGTCACCAAGTATCACTTCATAGTCATACCTGGAAAGAGAACTCCCGCGAACCAACTCGTCAAACTGTTCTTCACCTTAAGAGTTGTGTATAGTGCAGTATACTTGGATTCATTATTAAACATTGCTGTTTTTGATCCATTCAGAGGATGATCCCGCTGACATGGCCAATAAAGAATGTCTTGGTATGCATTATGCGTTAACATTAGTAGCTGCTTCAACCTGATTCACATGAACTATGATTAACGTCTGTCTGTGCAGTATTGGTTCACATTAGTAGCTGATTGAACCTGATCAACTTGAGCTATGAAGAACGTCTGAGTATGCAGTACAGGTTCAAGATAATGGATGCTTCAACCTCCTTCAACTAAGCTGTGAATAACGCCTGCGTATGTAGTATACGTTCACACCAGCAGCTGCTCCACCCGATTGACTTAGGCTATGAACAACGTCTCAGAATGCACCATGTGTTCCAAACAGTAACTGCTTCAACCTGATTCAATTGAGCTAGGAATTACGTCTGAGTATGCATACATACTAGTAGATGCATCAACCTCGTTTACTTGAGCTATGAATAACGTCTCAGAATGCAATATACGACCACACTAGAAACCTCTCCACTCGATTGACTTAGACTACCAACAACGTGTCAGACTACACGATGCGTTCACGCTTGTAAATGCTTCAACTTGATTCACTTAAGCCATGAAGAACATCTCAGCATGCCGTATACGATCATACTAAAAGCTTCTCCAACTGATTGACTCAGACTATCAACAAGGTTTCAAATACATAATGAGTTAACACTAGTGGCTACTTCAACATGATTCACTTAAGCTATGAAAAACGTCTGCCTGCGCAGTATACGTTCACACTAGTAGATGCTCCACCCGATTGACTTAGGCTATCAACAACGTCACAGACTACACGATGCGTTCACACTAGTAGATGCTATCAACAACGTCTCAGACTATAGGATGCGTTCACGCTTGTAGATGCTTCCACTTGAATCATTTAGGCTATGTGTGCATTACAGGTTCACACTGATAGATGTCTCAACTTCATTCAATTAAGCTACGAATAATGCCTGCGTATGCAGTATATGTTCACACTAGTAGCTGCTTCTTCCGAGCCACCTTAACCATGAAATATTTGGAGAATGAACACATGCGGGAAGTGAGGAGAAATCTGTATTTGAAGCGTTTGGGGTACATGGTTATCATCATCTTCGATTCCATTGATTGCTATATTGATTGGACGTTTTCTGCACCGCAATAGATACTTGGCGTTCTAAACATCGTAGTATGACTGGCTGACAGGTATACCTCCCGGTGATTGGCAGGCAGCTTGATTTCATCTGTTTCCGTATACTGTTCCGCATGAACGCCACGCGACACCAATCTAGTTAGAAACAATGCAGTAGGGTGAATAGAAGTTACTTCTGAAGATTCTAGATGATAGAGTGAGACATGGTACCCTTTTCTCACGTCGATCCATATACACTGAAGATGGAAACAACCAAATGATAGCGTCATTTCCGAACATTTCTAAGAGCAACGTGTCATCAACCAGTATCTACCTGAAATCTTACAAACAAAGAGAAATAGTATAAATATTGTATAGAAAAAGAAGCTGGATATGTTGTCATGCATGTTTCACTATCAAATGTGTTGGTGATCTTGTTGAAATGCAACCCAAACACAGTATGGTCGTATATTTCCATTTCAACTATATCTGTGAAACGCCGCAAAATGGAGCACTCTCAGTTTATAGAATGACGTATTTCATCTCGAAAACGGCAATGATTGCATTTATACGACTTGAAAAAGTGAGCTAACGTCAATAACGGGTTGTTTTCGCGACAATGGTGTGAAAAATTTTTATCACCAAGTTAATACTTTTGGGACTTATTCGATGTATTTCAATTTATACATCAACGCCGCTTATTTACATTTGATGCACTGTAAGTACTTTGCCTGAAATTCCGATTTTGAAATATCATAAAATATTTAAAAATCGAGGATTCGCGCCAAAAGGACCGTTTTGCCTTTTGAACAACCTTCAAGGCGAATCCCGTGAAACGGATAATTGCTGTTAGCTGAAGTTGACAGGACTGGCAACTGGAAATTGAAAACATGTACCTACCCGGTAGCGGCGGCTGAAGTTGTTTGCCACAAAATGGGGATTCCCATATGGCAGCGGTTCGAATGCAGTCGGAATGGAAGATGAGCTCATCGGTTTGACAGCGATAACTATCCGTCTGCACCGGTTCACCACAATATCCGCATGGCAACCCCGTTTGGATTGTCTTCAACCACCTTGGTTGTTTGTTGCCCGAACAGGGGACGATCGGAAAGTCAGGCAAAATTAAGTCAGCCTTTGCACGTTCAATTGTTTTGCTGGTGACAGCAATGATACTGTTGAAACATGTCACTGCTGTGCGACTGCTGCATTCATGTAGTTTTGCAAGTAAATGGTGCAGTGCTTCATACTTTCGGTTGAAGTTCGCTGCAACGAGAGGCTGAAGCTTCGAACCAACGAGCCGGCAAATTGGCAAGTTGTACTCCGCCAGCCATCGATCGTTGATGGAGAAACGGCTTTTTTGAAAAAACATTAACAGTACAGAAATGCTCACTGTATGGGAAGGACTGCTTCCTGAATACCAACAGAATGTGGATGCAAAGGAGCCACATTGAGCGATAAAATATACACTCGCACGTCCCCTGCAAACTATCCACAACGAAACACTTGCCATCATGTCTAACCAGCAAATGTAACGTTCGAGGTGATCTGTGTACAAAGGCTTACCTTAGATTCAGCAACCGTTTCGAGGCGCAAACGTGGGATTCATCTGTTTAGAAGCTTTTCAACCAGATGTCTTGTAAAGGTAGTCATTCTGTAAAGAATGCTGTTTACGCACAAGTTAACATCAACAAGTTCACGGAGATCGCATCCATAATTCGTTTGCATTTCAAATTCCCGCACGAGGCACTCGCTGTGGGCCCATATCTTTTGAATGGCAGTAGCCAAGCAGTCCCTGGGATGCGTTCGTTTCTTTAGTCTTCCATTCTCGTTTTCAAGTTGATTGTTGGTGCAGTTTCCGAAGTGGACAACACTACTCTGAGCATGAATGGCCCACTTTGGCTTGATGTAAAGCCAATTTCACAACAAATAATTCATAAACCTTTTATCCGTCTGACTAATTTTGCGTAGATCACGATTGAACCTATGACGTAGATTGTGTAGTCATGCAACTTAACGCTGTTCATCATCCACTGTGGCCATTCTGTGAAATAGATGTCGGCTGCAGAATGAATTCGTCTATTAGTGATCATGACAAAGAAATTTTACTCATTTACATGCTTTCGGACGGCGTCACGTGCGTGGGAGTAACACAACAGGACGTCGCATCCGAACACCACACGAGCTGCCCTCATCTGCGTGGCCATCTTGTCCATGACAAACGTCTTCACCGTTATGTGCTCACCCATCACGTCTCGGAAAATTTCGAAGAGCTTGTGTAGTGGTGCGTACTTCTCACTACGCACGTACCCGTACATTACCGGTCGGCCATGTCCCACACCATCGGTTACCAGAAATTGATACAACTTCAAGCCTCAAGAATATCAAAATTTTCGGCGACTCACTTGTGTCTGTTGGTCCCGTGTGTGGCATCCACGTTCACCACATGCGGAAAGCGTCTGAACAGCTTCACCTGCGTCTGCTGAGCAAAGCATATATGTGCGTATCCATCGTTTTCATCTTGAACGGTACGCAGGAAACCTTTCTCTGCAATATCATTAAACACTTCCACCAGGTTCTCTGAAACTCAGTTAAAATATTACACCCCAAAACTCACTGGACAATGCGGGCTTCAACTCGCGTCGAATGTTCCGAACGTCAGCCGTTGTGATGAACTTCCCGTAGACGTCCACGAAATACTGCTTAATGTCGGAGGTTGGGGTATTATACTCGAAGAGACTCCAAGAGTCATTCATTTCACTGATTGTTAGTCTACGATTGGTAGGGTGGGACTCGTACACCAGACGATTAAGTGGATGATTGTGCTCTAACTGGAAAGTGCTAACAACCAGACAGTCATTTCTGCGGACAACGTAAAATCGTGATTTGCAACAGGGGTCGCGAGAACTAAGTTGTTAACGAAGACGAATATCAACTTACTAAACACGTCGTATACCTCTGCATTCACTTTTCCGCCTTTTGTTCTTTGTAAAACGGTAGAAAATCTAGACCGTTATCAGGGTTTCATGTCACCTTACTCTAGCGCATTTCGGAACATATTTCCATCTACGGATCGTTCCAAAACATAACTAACCCCGACGTCCTCCTTGTACCCTTTCAGGCACTCTTGGGACTGTAAGAAAGTGTGAAATTCACGATTTCCGAAAACAGCCTTGAAAGCTTCAATATAATCCATGTCCCAAAAATAAACTAGTGCCATCAGTTACTAATATGATACACAATTTCTGCATTCTCCTGTATAGTAATATACAACTCACTTCTGCATTTCAGCGTTACTTCCGCAAAAGACGTCAGCCATACAGAATTTCGAAAACAGCACACGGTTAGGTCGTTTTCGTTTATCGTTCGATTAAAACAAACATACACGCCTCCGTAGCACATATTTCGGTGACTTTATTCCTGCACCTGATACCGAGGTGAAAAAGCGGAATATGTGGTAAATTCTTTTTTAAACCACGATAACCGAAGAAATCATTGTCTACGGCTAGCTCACGGGATGGTAAAGCATGGCGAATATAACTGATGAAACGCGACTTACTTGTCCAGTTTCTGTGCACTGTCCTACGTTGAAGTAGGTTTATAGGAGTTCCTCATGGTTGTATTTTTATAAAAAGCTTAGTATTCATTTTTCAACAACAGTTCGATTGTCGAAATTATAATCACGCTTTCCTGCTCAATTACGTCCAAATTTAAATAAAAGCATGTGTTTCCACGTCTATGACATCGATTTTCATTATATTTTACTTTCAATTCTCCGAAATAGCGCAGAATTTGACTCTGCGTTCTTTTTCCACTAATTCCTACGCCATTGAACTATCGCAAATTCCTGGTTAACGGCTGCGGAAGATTGAAACAAAGAAATCTTGGGAAACAGAATTATGAGATTTTGGAAACCGCAACATGTCACAAAAATTTTAACAACTTCTATAGCTACCAAATTTTTTTTAACTAAAAGGTAACATATATATTCACGGTCTACCGATTACACGCAGCGCCGGGTAATGGGGACGATTTGGAAGTAGCTGAGGAGTGCACTGTACCGCCTGAAGAAGGACTGTCAAAAGCACTGCGGTCAGTGCCTTCGACAGGAGGGAGTGGTGTAACAGCATGCAGTGTGCCGCCATTTTGTCTGATCACATATGCTCTCTGTCGCTTCCGTTCAGGTCCTCGAACAAGTCGGCCGGCCGCGTCCGTGCAACGGGGCTGAGGAAGATGACCAACCAGGGCAGGAAGTCAGCGGTCAGTGAGCGTGAGGTCACTCCTGATTGGTGGTTAGGTCCGGACCATGCGGTCCATTATGTATATAGACAAAGACACGGTGTGAACTGAATCTCCTTCGGCATCTGTGTTGTGTTAATACAAGTTCTCGTTGCCTCGCGACTTTTCTTTTTTCGTGTGAGTTGAACACGATCGTGCTTTGATTACGAACGTTGAACATTCTGTATGCTCTCGCATGCGACTGACTTATTGGAATATTACAATTGTGTGACAGGACTTGCTGTTTTGTTGTCGACGCTGTTTAAGTTTTCGTCTTTGTAAGTCGTGTGCATGGCTTCCTGAGCCTTTGGTTCATGCTTGTTTGTGTTGTTCCCTTCTGGAAGACCGTCGCTGTAACCCCTTGTTTGGACGAACGCTATCCTCAGGTGTCTCCACGTTGCCCTGAACTTGGTTTGCAAACGTAACGAACAACCGGAATAAAGACGGTCGGCTTGTACGTTACAGTGCAAATGCATTTTCAAAGGGTTTCACTATTACTTGATAGAATCAGAGTCAAAAAATGTTGATATCAACCACATGTCGTGCAACGTGTCGAAAATTCGGCGGTGGAAAGCTAACGGAATAACCGATCGAGGGGTGACTCCTGAACTGTCACAAATAATCGTCCGTGTGGATAAATTCATGGAACGCTTTCTAAGTTAAAGGAACTGGACAGACGAAGTTGTTCTATACCCGTACGTTTGTCCTATGCAAGTGCGATCTCTGCCGTGCTCGTTGTAGCATTGATGTGCGAGAGATTATCAACGACTCGGTTTGCAATACCTGAAATTTGATGGATATCGGTCGTGAACTAAGCGATATAGGCCAGATGTCGGGTCTCTCTGACGGACCACTTTTCGATTGTCGAATGTCAAGTGTATGTGTTATAACTAAATCTCACTGAACACGAACGCGAATAATTGCTAGGTACTACGGTGAACGAATAACGCGAAATAAAAAGGAGGTTTTGCGCGGGTAACCCGAAATTTGGTTCAAATTTTCCGGCTATCACTGTCTATTCATATTTTTGGCCTATTGGTGCCCTGTGCAGCAAGTATTCACATACGACTACTGTTATTCGTTATCGGATAACACACTTATTCCGTTAAATATTAAAATATTTCATTCACATTATTTATGTCCGTTTTATAATGTACTGTTTAATGCATCTATTTGACCGATTGTTATCTGAGCAAATATCTGTTCGGTTTCACCATTTACTAGCTTTACATTCTGCTCTGTTTGCCCACCGTTTTGTTTTATACAACGCTAACACTTCCGCTTTTCTTCACAATGACACGCGCGATATGCAGCAGCATCGGTGGTTCAGAAGTATTGAGTGCCTGTGGCCGTTTCGGCTGTCGCAAGACTGTTCAAAACGGTATGCAGTGCCAGACGTGTCTACACTGTTACCACATTGAGTTCACCGGTCTCAAGAAGGACCAGTACACTCTGCTGGCTTCGTCAGAAAGTCATTTATCTGCATGAGCCACCTTTTTCGTGGAAGTTGCATTTAATCTTGGGTTGTATCCGCTCCGCTACACGCCGTCGCCAGTGAGCAGAAACGTGACTAGCTAAAATGTAGTTGCAAGAAGTCTGGAGATGTCAATGCAATGCACATGGCAACAATTGAAAAAGCTCTGATTGAAACCCAGACGACTTTACCTGACATGATGTCATAATTGAACTCACTGAACGAGTATATTGATCTCGCCCTTCCAGTTGCGTCGGTTGCTCGTAAGGCAGGGGCTTTATCTACAGCATAATTTGAGGAAGCTGCGACAAATTTAAGAGACAAGGCACTCCGGGAGAGAAGGATCGTTTCCGCCCGCAATGTCTCCAAGTGAACAAGCAACAGGGGTGTTAAACACCGCGCTGTCTCCAGAATTAACAAGTTCAGTTTCTGTCAGCAGACTTCGCTCCAAAGCTACAAAGAAAACCCTTGGGCTTCTTGTAACGTTACCTGCAAAGATCAGCACGGGGGAAGTACTAGACAAGACAGTTCAGTTAAAAAGAAAGTCACACTAATTTAAAAGGGGTCTCACTGGATCGTTCACTAAAGGAGCGGTAGAAGCGCTCCCAGCTTGACAAAACAAGGTCACGCATCAAAGCTGACCCAAAACTTCATGCCAACGTTAAGGTCCTCATCCCCAATTTTACGAAAGGGCCAGCGCCCTCGAATGGATCCACCCATATGCTCACACCCACTCCAAAGACGGCTGCATCCATCCCCTTGGATGGCCAATCACCTTTGAGGCTGCACGGGTCGAAAAGAGTAGCTCCCAAAGAGGCCACAGAGCAGCAGCCTTGCTGCAAACCCCCATTCATGACACCTCCAAAAGTTCTATCCTAACTTACTTTATTCCTAAGCGGTATAACCCCACGAGTCTGCTTAGGTCACCTCCAGCTTCTAGAAAGTCTCATACTTGGCTCACTCCAGCCACATTTCCCTCTGCCGTGTCACGGCCATTTCTTCCTAGGTTCTCTTCTAACCAAAAACCGCACCCAAATATTCGGGGGTGCAAAACTGCAAACCACCCTCCGGTACTTCAAAAAGTGAGGGCGGTCCACAAGCCATCAACCCTGAGCAACCAGAAACGGAAGAAGCGTCCCACGGGAACGCTCACATATGCTCAAGCGGTGGCGAACCGGCCGCAACCCACCAAGAAAACTCAGTAAATTCTGAAACCGTTTAAACACTCATCCTCGCTACTAGGACTGATTTCTCAAGCTCTTCCTCGCGCTCTTCGGTTTTTTTTGCACCCAGACAAATGCGGAGGTAGCCCTCAAGTGCGTGTACACTAACTGTCAGTCTTTTAAACAAACTACCTGAAATCAGAAAGTTGATGCATGACTGTTGTCCACATATTCTTGCTTTAACAGAAACCTGGCTTTCCGCAGATATCAGTGATAACGAACTGCATGTTCCTGGATACTTACTGTACCGAACAGACTCCCCCCGTGGACGCATGGGAGACTGTGCTGTTTTTCTAATCCAGAGGCTGCCAATACCAACTGTCATAGAGGAATTCACCTCCCCAGAGAAGTATAACGGACTGTGGTTTAAATTCCGACTTCTTAGTCGTGACACGCTCCTTGTCGGTGTTGTTTACCAGTCGCCATCGTGCAGCGCATCTGACGACGAGGCCATCCTTGCCGGCCCAGGCTATCTCTCGTCTACACAGCGTTTCTCTTATCTTATCATTATGGGTGACTTGAACGCACCCAAACTCAACTATGTAGCTGATTCTCCTTAGGACTCTGACTCTGGATTTTCGAAACCCTAGCAATGTAGATCCATGAAAAAACCTGGACACAACATGTCAAGCTACCTACATGGTACCGTCCAGAACAGACACCCTCACTGCTTGATCTTTTTATTACGAATGAAGCTCATCTGGTAGATAGAGTGGTCATCAACCCACCGCTGGGACATAGTGACCACATGTTACTTACCTTCGATTTTATCTGTTACTGGCTACAAAATGCCGTAGCAAAGACCTTATTCAGAAATTTTCAGAAAGCTAACTTTGGCGCACTGAAGACATCTTCAAGTACACTTAAACTCATGTCTAACTCAGTTTACACCAATTATCTTTCCTTTAACAATGCCATTCACGAAGCTGACGAGGCAGTTTTTCCTCCTAAACTGTGGAAGTCCTTATCTCGCTCACCGCTTCCGCGAAACATACGTCTTCTTCTTGATTTACGTTCTCGCCTATTCTCTACGCAGAAGCTAACGGGCAAGCCGGAGGACTAAGAGGCCTTTCGCTATGTACGAAACAAACGCAGGCGGAAAATCCGTCATCATACCAAACAGGTAGAGACAAAAATCCTACTGGCAGCTCGGGAGAATAAAAATTTTCTCTTCAAGTACATGCGTTACCTCAGCGCATTCTCTGCAGCTTCCCGACGGGAAAACCTCCTCTAACCCTCAGGTTGTTGCTGAGATTTTCACAGAATACTATTCAGCGGTCTACAATGTGGTTCCGGCAACCTGGCATCCAATTCTCCCGGAGAGAAATTTCCAATGCCCACCCCGAACAGCTGAATTCTCTGTGCTCAACGTTCAGGATCTCTTGCTTAAGATCAACCCCTATAGTGCAATGGGACCAGAC
>JTDE01004593.1:9278-30324 GCA_014338405.1 Paragonimus skrjabini miyazakii | reverse complement strand
GCACTACTGACGAGCTGTTCTAATGAGAGCGAAACTCGAGTCTAGTGCTTCTGCTGTTCGAAATGGGCCGACTGGATAGTCTGTGGGAATGTGACAGCTGCGATCAATTGTGGGTGATGTTCAATCTATCTGAAAATCAAAATCCCTACTACTCATCAGTAATGTTATTATGTCAACCAAAATTATCGTCGCACTGCAATTGTGCGTATTCAGGTTCATATTTAGACAGGTGGCAAAAATGCTTGTTTTCCCTTATAAAAAATTAAACAGACATTGCAAGCTGACTAATAGTAGGCACTGTCTTGAAACTCGGGGATTCGATTTATTCCAAATAAGGGATTGCCACTACAATCCATTAACGGAAGATAATACAAGGGATCACACCTACGAAAGACGTAGCATTACACTGCCATAATCTGTGTACCCAGGCCATATGATAATACAGTTCCAATGTTGCATAAACTTCGTTCGAAGAGCGCCTGGATTCGTAAAAACAAAACGGCTTTATTAACCTGAGTCGAGTACTTCAAGTTTAAGCAGGGTGTAATTGCACCTTGTGAACAACGTTCTGTAGTTTTCTGTGCACATATTTTGGAAAGACCGTGTACCAGCCGTTGGCTCATTTGTGCACTTTTTCAAACGTTGTGTAATTTATTGTGCAAACCTGACCGATTCCAGCATTTTTGGGAACAGCACCTTGTCAGCCCTCTGATATGTGTAGTTGTGTATGAGTGCTGAAACTCAACTTTTCTGACAAAAAGTTTATTTCTGAGTCTAAATTGGGAATGTTTACACACTGCACCATGTGTAAAACATTCAATTTAGTTTCCAGAATCACCGACTAGCTTAAATTCTACGATCTTTTGAGTTAGCTGGCTGATCATTGATAAAACCCAACTTCAGATCAAACTGTTGTATGACAAGCAGTTTCGTTGTGAGTAGTATACTACTCACAAGTAATATGTTGCCCACATGCGACATTTAGGAACAAAAGGGCAGGCTCCGAACGCCAGGGAGATGACGGAGAAGAAGGGACTATCAGAATAGTGTGTACGCGTTATGGCGGAAGTTCATTCAAGGCGTATGACAACGTACTGTCACCCGATGTATGTGAATGCATGTCTGACTTGCAAATGAGTGTACGCGTTTGAGGTTTGATTTTTGACATGACATATACTAGAGTGCGCAGTAAACGGATTCGTTGGCCAAGCGTCTGGTGCGATGACCATCGTGAAGCTGAAGATACCCTAGCTGCAGCCGTTTGAAGATGGAGACGTTTGGGCGTTCCTGGAGGACTTCGAAGACGTGGCCGAAGTAGTCGGAGTCAAGACCGACCGTGGAAGGCTGGCTGCCTTGCGGACGCTGGTGAAGGGCAGGGCAAAAGTGGTGCCGGACGCAGCGCGAAGAGCACATTCGAAGATGGAGTGGGCCGCTGCGAAGGAGGCGCTGGTGGCTACGTTTGACAGCCCGGCCGACCGCCAGGAGGCCATGCGGCGGTTCAAGGCGGCCAGGCTTGGACAAGGAGCGGATCCATCCGTGTTTGCCGCCACTCTGCAAGATTTGCTGGACACGGCTTTGCCAAGAATGGATCAAGAACCATAACGGCAGTTGTTAACGGAGCAGTTCATTGAAGGTCTCCCGGTAACGGTTTGCGACCAAGTCCGTATTGCCCACGTCGCCGGGCCGATGAATCTTGATGAGCTTGCGAAGGCGACGCGGGAGTTGGTAGTTATGTCCGTGGCCTCAGTCAATGTGAACGGCAATACGGACAAGAAGATGCTGGAAGAAATGCAGAAGACAATGGGGCAACTCGCAGCGGATGTAGCTGTCTTGAGAACATCAGTACGACAGAACGATCGACTGGGAAGCTGCTTCATCTGTGGAAAAAAGGACACTGGAAGAAGGATTGCCCAATCCAGCGGTTTAAAAGGTCTGAAAATAGTGTTTCATGATTGTTCTTTTTATTGGGCAGGTCAACTAGTAATGGGAGCGATTAAGAAGGGGGCCGTACATACAAGGGTTGACGTTGATAGAGAAATTGAATAGTGTTTGGTCGATACAGGGGCGGCTATTTCGTTGATTGCTCGGGCAGAAAAGCAAGACGTAGAACCGACATCCATGATAATCAGGATGGTTGGAGGTCATAGCCTACTGGTTGACGGTGTGAAAGAGTGTGGGGTATATATCGGCGGCCATATCGTAAAGCACCGTTTCATTGTGTCTCCGGAAACCAGGCAAACGACAGTTGGAGCCGATTTTCTTGCTGCAACAGATACCGTGATTGACTTGAAGCTCAAAAGGTTGTCAACCAGATACGGCTCTTCGACACTCACAGGACAGCGACAGGATAGCGTCAACGAAGTTCGCACAGCTAAAACCCCTATTTACACAGCCTCCTTGCTGAAGTTCACGGTCGAGAAATGTGCGGAAGTATTTACGAACGACGATGATCCGTACGGATTGTGCAACTGGATTGCACATGAAATACCAGCAACCGAAGCTGCCTGTCATACAACAATACTACCAAGGTTTCCATTACCAATTTGGCTTGTAGCGTTGCCGATTCGCATTCGTGGTGACAATTCTTGAGTAGAGGAGCCTGTCTTGTGCAAACATTTGCCAGTATGGTCGGCGTGATAATAATCGATAGGTCAATTTAATCAGTGTATACTGACGGGCATTTCTTTCTATTAAGTCACTTACGTCTTATCATCCTCTCGAACGAATCAAAATCTTCACTATACAGGCAGCAGGTTTCATTGAGTGGATAACTTTGGATTTTAGCTCCACGTCGTTAAAGTAATGTTTAGTGTGACTTTATTATATGTGGACAGCGACTGAGTGTTTTTCTTCTTCACTTCAGTGAACTAATGTGGATGTATGCTACACCTTCCTCGTCCATATTTCGGTATGGTTGACACAGATGTGAGCCCAACAGTGAGTTGTATGTGACTTATTATTGCAAGATCAGCTGCTACTCTCTCTCTCTCTCTAGTCACAAAAACTGTCACTCCGAATCCTACAATCATATTGGTGAACAATGTTCAAGTTCCTTTATACACATGATGAACTGTGGATCACTTGGTAAATTATCCGTGTTTTCACCGGTTTATTGTGAGGCAGAAATCAGGTTACTTGTGTAATTTCTCTGCTGTAAGACGGTTTGGATGCCGATGAACAAATTCGGTCTGTTTGATCCTATTGGAACAAACAAAATACATGATTGTAGACTGCAGTTTTTAGATGCTCACCTTCAACAATCCAAGTGGTATTACTGTTTCTCTCATAATGTATTTGGAAGTTTATATGCGCAAGTTACCGCTCAACGCTTGCTCTAATATACGTAATTTATTTATCACTACGCTTTTATACATTATACTGGTCTCACTAGTAATGTTTGTGAGCTAGATTTGTGGTGAAAGAGGCAAGGCTAACACAATATATTCGGTGAATCAGGAAAAAACGACGATTTTTCAAGTGGAAAATACTCGGATGGTTATCTCTAGGTAGGTCAAACTGGGCTGGGGCTCAACTGTTTTCGTAGTAGAGTATCTTCAAAAAGGAGTGATCTTTTGCAATTCAGCAACCTTACGTAAACATTATTGATTATGATGCATCCGTTGGAACCATTTTAGCTCCTAGATCGACAATAGCCTCTGCATCAATATCAGTTTCCGTGCATACTACTGAATAAGGGATAGAATTATACATGGCAAATGCAAAAACGTTGTAATAATTGGCCCTCGATAACTGTTGAGGTAATCCTGTCTACCTCAGTAGTTGTCTCATCAATCAAATGAGTGGTTTGAAGTATATGTTTTCTTAGTTCATAGTATATGGTTTAGTGTGAGAAGCAATTTATACAACTTCGTTCGAACAAACGGTAATTGGTGCTACCAGAATTTAACAACAAAATTTAAAAACAGGTAATTTCAATGCAAGCTCTCTGTCAAATTTAGGCTGCTGTATGGTTAACAATATTGAACAATCGAGAGTAGTAAATGTTGATAACAATACTAATAATAATAGTCATCATAAGAAAGTTACGTGTGTGATATGTTGACAAATAGAACGGGCAAAAAGAGTGTCTCCCAAAATCAAAAGCTCTTCAAGGCATAAGGGTGCGTGCTATCACAATCGACGCTCACGAATCAGGAAGGAGGAGTATCCTTCCTAAAGAGACAACCGTCAGAAAGTAGCAAAAATCTACGTCATGTTCATCACATAAAGATGTTATGGGTTTCCAGGGGACCTAGAACAGTCAGTTGGCGTAAATCAGTAACTGCATAGAAGGGACGTCCCGGTCGAAGAAACGCATTGCATGAAGATGTATATATGATATCACGAAAACTATTGAGTACAGATGTAGGAGAAGTAAAAGTTGACGTCACAGCCCGTAGTACGAACAGCCGAATGAATAGATGCATTATGACAGTTGGTTCTGTACCTCACAGTCTTGTCCGCCCATGCAAGTTGGCCTAGGTAGTTGTCCACTATACTGGCGTTCAGTGCCACGAACCGAGATGAAGTCGAGATTGATGAGCAAGTTCGACTTTGGGACTCGTAGCCATTCGAAGATTGCGTAACCGAGATCGCGCAGCTTTTTAGCTGGGTCCTTGGCCACATGATTGGGCCGAGCACAACGCAAACCGTGGGTGGCCCAGCACGATTGGAGAATATGAGCGAAGCTTTCTAGTTGTCCACAGTTGCCACGATAGAGAAATAAGTGGTCACTTCGGCCATCTCCAGAATTCCCGACCTTGGTTCGCGGAAGGCTGTATCAAAGCTGGATGGAAGGCGGTCTAGATTCAACATCTGATGACTGGAGAGTGAAAAGTGGGAATCTTCTTGAAGAACACGGCCGTCTAACGTGTAATGAAGCTTATCCATCCACCCCGCATGGGCGTCCTCATTGTTCGTCAGTTACACACCTTGAAGACGCAGGGGGACGTTACCGTCCTTCACGACAAGGCCAAACGAGTAATCTTCAAACGCGTTTCACAGAACAGGACATTGACTAGAGTGCAGCCTCACCACTGGTGATTTGCGCGAAAGGGGAGTAATGGTGGATCATCGCGGAGATTGCAGACCGCCCAACCAAATTGGGATGTGGATATAGCTGGCTGGTATGTCTGTGGGAAGAGAGGGCCACTGTACATTGTACGGTCCATAGCTTTAAGTATGTTTTGATGGACTCGGTTCAAACCTGGGGAGTGATTCATCTTGGAGATCAGACGTTGTTCGTGAAAGTATGGGCAATGATGTGGCTTCAGTGGTACTTTGACATTCAGCATCATACGAGGCTGCAGTCAGGTGTTGGTGAATGCTTCACCTATCCAGATGAAGTGGATACATGGGTAAGTCACCATGGCAGTGGTGCTTAGTGAGTGGATAATGTTCGTACAGAAATCAGTAGGTTTGCCAGCTATAGTTGCTGAGGTGTGCTTATGGTTGCCATAGATGACTGTGAGTTTGGTCTTTCCTGTGTTGATGTTCAGTCTGAATAACTCTGATAATTAGTGGCGGATTATCGACCAGGAGAGCCAGATCGCCATCGAGTATCGTGGAACTGGCAGCGAAGCTCCGACTGAGATAGAGCAACCACCTCATCTCTTGTTATGAAGAATAGCAACCGAGGCAGTGTGGTACCCTGCCGAACACCACATCGGACTGAAATATCCGGTCAACGCAACAGCTTTCATACGCTCTATATGTTTGAACAACATTTTGTCTCAAGCCAGGGGCAGTTAGAGGCAACGAGAAAATTTGGAGGCATTTTCTGGTCTACCGGAATTATCTCAATATACAACTAATCTGAAGGAGTGCCTTTATTTTCTGCGCGCGTCAACTGATCCACCGACACCTGTTAGTAATTTATTTCGTGATGACCAGACCCGGACGCCGCATGGATGTTGCCTGCAGGTCTAGCAGTTCAATTCGTGTTCGAAATCGACGAGTTACGTTGGAGATGAAGAGATCAACTAGACAAAGTAGGTTTCACGACGGATGGAGTGGTTGGTGGGTGAGCCTATGTAATTCATTGGTGATATCTAAGCAATAGATGCATCAAGTCTAGCCGCCTGTTCAGCTACGATATTACGCAGATTGTTCTGATCGTTTCGTTACACACCGTTGTTGGCAGCCGGTAACGAAAATGTATATCACAAGGTTCAGATAACGTGCCTTACTATTTAGGTGAAGGTGACGATATGCGGAAAACTTGGTAGATAATTTATCTATGCTGATTGTTTCCTCATATGATGGGCAACCGATTCGTATATACTACTCAAATACCATAAGTAATTATTTTTCAACTGCAACAAAATAACGTTGTGTGCATTGCTCTATTTAGGTTGATTCTATTAGGGCTAAACAGCGTACTAATTCATTTCTGCAGCCCATTAGGTCACCTTATGGTGGTAGCCTTGCTTGCTGAGTGTGCTATACATGAACAACTTTTGATTGTCCGTGTTGAATTCAGTCAGAGGGATAATCAATTAAAATGCTTTGACCCCGATAACCGATGTGCCACACCCTTCGTTTAAATTTGTTGAATATATGGAGGAAGCATAACAACTACGATATTCTCCTGAATGAATGCTTACAGGTGCCTAATATATATAATCGGGGAATTGTCAGTTAACATCTAGTCAATGCTCCCCGAGTAAAACTGAGGTCAATTTGATTCGCTGAATAACTTATAAGTTGAAAAAGTTTTACCAAGATACCAGTGATCCACATATTACAGGATTGTGAGAGTGGAAAACGGTTACATAAATTTATCCGTGAGCGGGAAAAATGGAAGCCGTTGGTCACGTGTGGTTAATTGGCACCTGATAGCTTGCGCAATGACAAAACATCAGGAGTAGAGCCATTAATTTGTTCGGCATCGCATACTGGCGGCGATAACTTCGGGTAGGATTGATCATCTCCATCCAACAATCATCAATATAACCCCGGTTTGATATCAGCAACATCCCAACTTCCCAGTAGAAACATCCTAGTCCACTCGTGTCAACCGTTCCCTAAGATCTGACATAATGGACGACTGGGGAATCACTAGGAATAGCAGAAACACCGGCTGTTTCCATACAAGCAGCAGTCTTTGGTCACATGGTTGGCCAGCTCTGTGGGTACGAAACATGATGTAAAATATGTTAGAACACACAAGCCGTCAGAGCCAGACTGAATCTCATGAGTAGGGAGAAGTTGTGGCAAGTCGCAACAATGCAACTCACAATAGAGTTATAAGTAACATGTAAGATGGAATCAGTTTTAGGGCCTGATCGATTGTTATGATAAACTTTCGACCCGCTTCTGGAGAGGCAGACATGTTAGCTAGAATGAATTACATCTTGCCATCTGACTGTTCACAATTGTATTCTGGTGTGGCTTTGAGCATTGTGCAGTTGTGTGCGCCCGTATAACGATTGTACTAGACCTGATAGGTCAGGATGAGACCACAGCAGATTGCAACATATGATCAGTTCATCTGGCCTTGCGTCCTTAGACCTGGGGATGTTCAATTGGCACTGAGCAACTAATGAAATTGTTGTTATTAGTATGAGTTACAGCAAAAAGCTAGCTGATTTATCTCCGGGAGGTAAAGCACGGATCCATTTAATCTAAATGTAAGCAATCAAATGATCAAAATATTTAAACTAGTATCCTGTTGGATGATTGTGTGCTTCCAGTCTGTGTTCGAGTCTCTCTTTGTTCATATGACCTGCATCACTGGTTACATCGCGTGGTTTCTGGCTATGCGCACAGGTGATTCAAATGTATCCTGTGAGGACTGATATGAATGGGACTTGAGCTCTGGTCCACATTCTCATGAGACAACCTTGTGCACACCGTGCCCCTGACCTCACAATAAGCAAGATTGTGTTGTTCTATGCAACTCATCAATCACCTTTGATCATGAGATAATGCGATGATTCAGCAAACGCTGTTATTCCCGAATTTTTTGCGATGTTGCTCTGAGAAAAACCTTTATCAGACCATTACGTCATGTTCGTGGTCGCCAACATAACGATCTTATACACGGTTACCTTTATCTAGCACGTCAAGTCCTCTATTTGCAAGCATGCTCCACTCAGCCTTCGTCTCATCGTAGTTGTCATTCGATTAATCCATCAATGTAAACGACATCTGCTCTGTTCGCTACAACTTCAGGGATGTCCGTAGATTACTTGATATCCTTAGCGCGCCACATAGACCTTGTTTCAAAATTGAATTGTGTTGAGTAGGTGTCAATTAATGCCTATAATTTCTCCATGATTCGTTTGGGAAATTGCCGATCCGAATGTCCTACATAATTTTAGAATATTCGCAAGCTGACGAGTAAACCGCTTTAGCTGAAGTATGAACGGCACTTACCCTACAATCCATAAATGTTGGTAAACCAAGGTATCGACAAAACAAGAAAGAGACAGAAGAATCATGTTACAGGCCACTGTTAAATAGCTTCGATTCCCATCTGACTGGGGTTCGCAGAATTCATATTGAGTCGTGAATATACTAACAAAATCTAACCACCTGAATGAATCACTAGCCCGCCTGCATTGTGATGTGCAAATCAGTTTCGAAACTTATGGTTGCGCACTGTATCCAGGTGGCTAGGAACGTTCACATGATGTACACTGTACAAATGTTTGTCCGAATGACATGTGACAATGTGGCGCGAACTTGCGTTTTACTCGCTTGTGGACAGACGATCTCTAAGGCCCATAGCTAAATTTCCGTGTCGGTTATAGCGCCATACGAGACCAATTATTAATTCGATCTTTGTTCTCAACGGTAGTTTAGTATATCACGTCTGGTTTGTTCGTATCTGCAAAAGCGATCAATGCATTGTGCGCCACGTTTGTGATGCCGTTCGAATAATTTCATCTCAAATATATATTTACTTTTTGTACTACTGTGAGTTACTGCTGCAGTGTGGAAGAGCGATCGCAATATACTACTCACACGACTGCTATACAGTAGTAGGATCGGTGGGACCAATAGTTTAACATCGAATTCGCCGCAGGAAAATACAGGCAGAAACATCGGAGTGAAGCATCGCACAAACTGGTCTTTTCTACTTTAGAGAACTGAGCATTGGCGTCGGTGGCAACCGAGACTGTCTGGACCGGATACCGTATACAAATGAGTGTTTATATTTGTTGTCCTGTTTAAGCGTTTAACACATGTTTTGCCTCCTTGAATAATCAACCTTCGTGCCATCCGCGTTCTTGGCTCACAAAACGAGATCGTGCACAGGACAGTTTGATTAGGATGTTCGCTATCATCACCATCGGTTTGGAACGCCTGCTCGTCATTGCACTGATCCCCGTGGTTTGCGGAATGGTCAAACTGAGACGGGAAACAACCAGGCCATTAATTAATGTCGACGGCTGCCACTGACCTGTATATATGTCGTCTGTTTTATGTATTCCACCGTTCAACTCCCCCAAATTTCTCATTAACACGGTTGCCGGATTTAGTGTTATTCGATCCACTGGTCACAAACATAACTTCAAACCGGTGTCGTATAGTCTACAAGCCTCTAAGCGCATCGTCATACGGACCTGCGGGTAAAAATTATTTACTGTCCATTTTGATCTCTGTCTACAGTTCCATTGGACCGTTGCATAAGTACAACTCCCAATTATTGGCGTTGGACTTGTGGTGTAAGTGAGAATTGGAAAATTGCTGGACAGCATAACAGCTTTGTGTGAGCATGTGGAAGCCACATCGGCCATTTCAATGGAATTACTTTCAGCCCTATGAGACAGCAGTCTAGCAAAGCTGCTTCAATACTTCTCTTGCTATATCAGTCTGTCAGGCTCACCATCACAGGTAAAATATGACGTCTTCGATCATATTACCACCAAAGAATGCTTCGAAATTCACAGGACGTTTATAGGATATAAAAATTTTACAACCGTTATTTACATCCGTATATGTGTTCGACGACTTGGAAATATGAAGCATTAAGTTCCCTTTATCCAGTTCCTCAACACAGCAAGAAGACATACCGCGAGATGCGAACGTCTTGTTTACTTCAACAGTCGTTCACATAAAGCATTCGGTTATATAGGTTAAGTGCGTAACGACCGTCTGGCTGATCCCCGGAGGCCCACCGTGCCATAGCCAACTTCTCCTTAGTCAACTTGGGCTCTCCTAACAACTCATTCGCATTCATCTATTGCTGTCGCCGAAAACCAACCTTCTAAGCCCGCAATAAACGTGGCATTAGATTAGCTGGAACGGCGACTGCATTGCTATGCCTTCTGTGTAGAGCAGTGAACCAACGGAATCACTGGCACCATTTCTTCACAGCTCACTCTTTCAGCTGCCACCAACACCCTGAATGTGCGTTTTCTTCTTCATGCTACTCTGTATGACTGGAGGTTGAGTCATTCAAATATTAATGACTCCGGAGCATTCGGACCAGATCAGAACCCCGATAATTTGAAACCAAGCGCGTTTAGTAGTCAGTCTATTAGTTTAATCTGGCTGCAAATTATCAACTCCTCTTTGACATTTTGTGATAATGACGGTGAAATTTGACGCATAATGAATACTATGGTTGGACCAAACATGTTATTCCGAGTGGATCATAGATTAACAGCTTCTATTTGACACGGATCTATGTAGTATTATACCTATTTCATTCGTGCTGAACAGACTGCCATCTGGCAGACGGAAACCGTTGACTACTACACGTGGACGTGAATCGAAAACGAATATTCTAAGTGATCTTAGCCCGATTCTCAACAGCAGAGTAATGACTAAGAGAGTCAACCTGATATTTGAGTCGCTTACTAGACTATATGGACCGCATTAATCCGACCGTAAGTAAACTTGTGTCGCTTATCGCGTGAACGTAACAATTCTGATGGAGTATATCCGCCGTTGAGCTGCGGAGCTAATTACATCCCAGCGTTCTACGTACAACACAGATGTGTTGTGCAAACCGGAGCATTTCAGAATAGACTGACCATGATGGCACGCGGGATCCTCGAGTAGCTCAAACATTCTCAAAGAGGAATAACTGTCTGCAACAATACTATCCATTTCAGACAAAACTCGCTGAAGCGAAAAAGCGAGTGAGCTGATTAACTTGGGTAGAATACCATTTTAGCGTCTGGGGTTGGCCAAGCTGGAGCAGTCTACTGCAGTTTGTCGCAGCTGCGTCAGATGCAACTGATTTCGAACGCAGACTTGATTCGAGGCAAGAAGACGAATAGTCGGAGTAATTGATCAATAAAATCATTAAGGTGGTGCGAAGAGGATCTGAACCTCTCATTGATGACATTGTATTCGGTTGCAATCTGCAGTGCGGAAATTGTCAGCATGATGAGACTACCGGACTGGATTGTATTGGGCTAGAAACCGATGAAACTCGACCGTAGTCTCTCCATCGTGAAACACATGAGAATTCAACTATGAAATATCACGCACAATGCAGGGGAGAATGTATAGGTTATATGAACTGCCAATTTCACGGAAGTTAGCAGCGTGACGGGGTGCACGGAATGTGGCGATAACACAGGATACATACATGCGTAATCCTTTGTGTGTAAGAGTTGTATATTCCATATCACCCGATACGGCCTGAATTTAGCACAAATTGTCGACGTAAGCTAAACCTGATCGCTGACGATTATACGATACCTGTCATATGTGGGTCCTCACACTTCAATGTAGCGCTGAATTTGCTCACAGGACTTCATCAGTTATGCTACTAACCGTTCATATTGGGCAGTATTTTATTCTGAATTCAATACAATCTGAAACAATGATGCTATACGTTTTCAATTGCCGCCGCCATTTCCTAACCGCATGCAGGAGCAAGATATTTTCTCATCAATATTTATACTATATTTCTCAAATACGCCTGGAGGTATGGGCTGTGCAGATAGTGCACGAGTAATATTGTGGGGGATTGTCAGGCAGGAAGTACGAGCATTCCAGCTCTCGGCGGAATGCCCCAATGCAGGGGGAGGTGCGTTCAAACACCCACGGTGAGCGGATGGAGAACGGCGTGGGCGACCGGATGAGTCATCGAAATAGAATGAATGGCCAAATTGAAGGTGTGATTATTCCAACACTGTCAGGAATATCTCAACACGGCTGTGGATTACAGTCAAAGCCCACGGTTGATAGACGGAGGACAGCACGAGCGATCGGACAAGCTATCGCTCAACGAAATCGGATCAACGGCCGAGGAATATCAGGCAGAAAACCCCCGAGTAGAAGGCGCCAATCACACACCTAAACCGGGTAGAAGTGCACACGACGCGTGAACGGAAACCTGGGGGTGTTGTGGACTGGAATGCTGACTCATAAACGCGAGCGCGCGCGGAGCATGTGAACTAGCGAGCTGGACAATAAAGATTGTGCTTTATTGGACGCCTTTTCGCTACAATATCACATGAACACGACTAAGACCAATACACAATTGCACGTAATGTTTGGAGATGAACCGATCTTAATTACGCTTGTCTTCATATAACATTTCCATTAACCGATGTCAGTTCAAGGTGAATTAGCCAATATATCTATTGCATCTGCATGTGATTGTCTAAAGAATCGACTTAATGTTACAGAGTCACTCATGTCCCTGTGTCCTGTCCAGCTGTGCCGGTGTGTTATCGCATCTGCTCGACTGACCAGTGAACCGGGTGAGACCATCGAAAAGCGGCTTGACCAAGTGCCGATATGATCAGCCAATGACAGACTGTAATTTCTATAATACTGTTGTAAATCTATAAATGAAGAAGAGCAGGTTACTGGAACCAGTCTGAGGTATTTCTCTTATTACTTGTGAAGGACTTTTTAATCCAATTACGATTTCTTGGGCTAATCGAAATCCGTATGTCCCAGTAGTATTTCACTTAACTACACACCGTATTAATCTCTGACAAGTGAAACTGGGAGCACATTCTGATTAAATTGACCGCGACTGCCTGAGTACTCGATCGTCATCTGAATTCAGTTTCAATAATATTCTTAACACTTATGCAACTTGACTAATCGGAGGGTATGGGCACGCGCCTGAGCACATTCGTATCTGTTTGAATAGAGTGTGTTGAATTCCTGATATTTGTGTAGTAGCTAAATTAGCTAGACTAATCGACATAAGCAACTCGGACATTTCTTGATCTAAGAAAAATTTGGAAGGAAGTAGTCACAGTTATCGGTTAGGGGACGATTGGGTAGAATGTGTTTCATCTGCTTGCAGTTGAAATACCTAGTATACGTCCTCATCGTAGTCTTACACTATGTACGTTGACCACGTGACGGGCCAGCAACACCCGCCATTCTGCTGTTCACCACCACTCCATGGAAGTGGCAATTTTCGGGTTCCGTGTTCGAAATGTTGCTTTCGTCTGCAGTTTTGCTGCAGTCTTTCCCTTATATGGAAAACGGACACGGTGCGTGTGCACGGAGATTGCTCGTTCAGTCAATGAGGCTGCTGTGATCATTGCCTGGCTACTGAAGCGGAACATAGCTTAAACACATTGTCTACCTGACAACAGTTTTGTGTGACACAAATATCCCTGTGACCAAAACCGCTTATTTCAGTCATTCTGTTTGAACTGAGCTGGTATCACTGTAAACACTGAAGACAAGAATTGACACCTGCTGCGTTCTTTTTCTTTTACATTTCCGGACAATTTTTGCAAATTATTGATACACTAATTAGCGTTATTTAGGTAAGTTTCATTTGGATCACAGATATTGTATTTTGAGCTCGCAAACGAGATCATGTCCTGCTCGTCTACTCACACAAGTCTAGCAGTTTGGGAAGTGAACTTGCTACGCACGATCAGCCTCTCAACTCCACATACTAGTGTGATGAGTGAAAAACGCTGATGGTGCGTGGATTATATATCTATTGAGGGCTCGAGCAAGGTGACTGTGCAAATGGGGGTTTCGGCCGTGCGTACGTGGTTATCGCTATTCTGTTGTTCTCCAGTGAGTCTTAGGGAACCTTGCCTGGTTGATTGTTCCTTGTGCATCAAGTCAATCACGACATCTGTTACAACCAGGAAGCTGGCTGCAATAATCGTTTATCTAGTTTCTGAGGACACAGCAATACGTTCAAACATCGTCAAGTGTCTTGTTCACATGTGTCTTCATCATAACATATTGCCAACTGAACTGCAACACCAGTGAAAAAGCTCCAAAATTATTATCCAGAAAGTTTTATTTGTGATTTGTATTAATGTAGGTAAACGATCAATCTGTTTCAGACTGGATCGCCAGCGATTCTATCGACAACGACTGAAAAGCGGAGGAGCTAATGAATACAATCGTTGAATAGATTATCAGATGAGTGATTGCATTTTGTTTGACGCTATTGCCTTTTGTGATCAGTACATAATAATGATTTCAGAATGATTTTACCAGTCGCGAGACATTGATACGTCACGATGCCGTCTCGCTTAGTGTAGTTGCAATAGCGTATTGACCAACACAGTCGCCACACGAGCAAATGGACCGGGGTTGACATCCGGGTTTAGGTAATAACACCCGGTGATGATATGCTCGGACACTCAGGAGGGCAATTTTTAAGTGTGTTTTTGTCCAAAATGATACACTAGATTTTAGGTAATGTCTGCTTGCTAAAATGCAGTGGGAGAGTCACAGTTTCAATGTCCATGCACGAATGAGTAATATGTTTTTATGTCAAGTCTAATCGAAAATCTTCCATTCACAAGACGGATGATATTTAAGGTTCACGCGGTATGAGCAATCAACACAAACTGGAAATTTTCACTATGTAGAATAGCGTTTCTGACCACAAGACAAATTAATCACTATTTCCAGTTACAGTTTCCTCTGATACATTGACTATGATAGTAAATATACGAATTGTTTGAAAAATCACAGAAGAGTTGGAATAAACAGTTGACGACTTACGTTTCCCATTTTTCAAATTGACTGTAGTGAAATGTGAATATTTTTACAGGTTTTCCTTTCATGTATGAGAGTGTGATTAGGTTTGTGGAGTAAATTCTGGACAAAGTGACTATTAATGTTAATGGAACTGCACAAGATGAGATGCTTCATTGTTTGTAGTAGGTTCATGATTCTGCCTAACGTCAATGTTCCGTTTAACAATAATTATGCGAATAATTATGTGAATATTTGTGTAAACCTTTGAAATGTGTTAAACACATCACGTGGTAGAGCTAGACTTGATTTACTGGACCGTTTGATTGAACAGTGGTTCCAAACACTGATGTCGCTCACGGCTTATGGTGTGGTACGCTGATTTTAATTCCTATTCACAGGAGGCTGTAACCGCATGATTTGTGTTAGAACAAATTTCACTACATCGTTACGTACACACACACACACACACACTGGCCTGTTTGATACATCGAACAGTTGAATCAGCCTTGTAGACTAAAATGTCACACAATTCGCAATCCTTATCATTGGCATTGCTGTAACCCTCTATTCAACTGTTTCAGATCGAATAACACGGGTTGGAATTTTCGGACAGATTTGGTAGAACACGGTGTTCAGTTGATTTACCTTCAATCACTTTGTTGGATTAGAAAGAAGATATTTTGTCCAGATTTGTCCGGATAATTTGCCTATTCCATTCAGTGACGGACGTAAAATGCACATTAACTAGATTAACTGATCAAGGTTGAAATAAGGTCTACACACAACTACAATCACATAAAGCCTAGTAATACACTGAGTTCGGCTATCTCGAGTACAGGCCATCACAATTCGGAATGATTTGAATGAAGCAACTCGACAAATCTCGTCATATATTCGGATGACGTTGAATTGACCTGCATACATGGTCAGTTTCGTGGTTAAAATTGAAGAACATCATTTATTTGACGTTATGTCAGGTCGAATTCCCATAATACAGAACTGTTTCATTGCTGAATACACTGCATAGGGTTACCAATCAGCTCTAGTGTACCCTCCAAAAAATCCCACTTTTTTCAAACCTTCTCGCATACGCAAATGCATTTTGTATGACCAAACAACGTAAGGACTTAACGTTTTCTACGGAAATATCATCAGTGATAAGGCCGAACGTGATATTTACTGTTACACCAACTATTTGTCTGTAGGATAAATTTTGACGGATACAACTGTTATATTTGTGGTTTAGAGTGTCAGCGTTTGTTCCACATTCTCAGAAATTCCAACTTATGACTGACGCCATCAAACAGATTATTGCCAGATTTCGATACATCCTCTCAGAGTAAGCACGGTGACAATGCTTTATCCTGACTAATAACTGCATGAAACGAACCAGAAGTTCAAAACCTTTATGTAAATGGAGCTAAGAAATCGTTTTACGGGCACTTATCCGAATGGCTTTGTTGTTTCCTGAAGTAGCTGATTGCTAACTAAATTTGTCACCTCTTAAAATTCACCTGAAGCTTCACTGTTCTCAGTGAAATCCCACGCGAGATTCCTTATATGATGTACACATTAAAGATAAACTACAATTTTATACTAAAATAATTTCATGCTATTCACTGTCGTCTTTCAGTGCATTACTTACCGAAACAAAATCTTCCGTCTAGCATGACTATCAATTGATAAGGATATATAACAAAACAAACTTGAGAGATTTAACAAATTCATCATTAGACATTTGAGGGAACAGTTAGTGGTAGACAGTTTATCTTTGTTCAGCTTCCAAATTGTTCAGTATACATTATTCAGGTCCCAGCATTGCCATTATCACACTGCCACCTGTGGCTACAGCTTCTGTATAGAAGCAAACACTTGAATATGCAATCGAAGAGAGTGAGGTTTTGCTGGAATTGAAGTCGTCTATACACTTCACATATTGCATACTGAGCAATTGATGCACGAAAAGGAATAGAACTTATCAGTCCATTACTTGAGTGTGTACTCTTGATAAAAATTTTGTCTACTATCATGAATAACATATTTAGTCGCCTCATATTCCAGCAGAACACGGATGCGAAAAGCAAATCTTACCAGCGACTAGCAGCCCGGTCTGATATCGTCATGGATATCAACCCTTTGTTTAGCACTGGTTGCTCTTAATTTTCCCACTGTTCGCTTACTGTTAACGTTGATAAGTTGGGTATCGGTAATTATGTTGACACGTGAAGTACTCACATGGCTGTAACTGAGCCTAGCTGTCGGTTGTACAAGACAACGGTTTCATGCAGTTGCGAATCAGTTATCACGATATACTTTCTAGGGAGCCAGCATTCACATACCTTCTGTTCAGACGGATTGGTCCACTTATACTGTGACGTGTTGTGTTGTGCACATCCAACGCATAACAACAACACCATGTTCATCTTTGAATAAAACGATCACAAAATTTCCTGGTCCCAATGAATCTGTTTATCAGCATATATATATATATATATACATATTTTCGTACATATGTAATCGAACTGGCCTACTCGCGTCTAACGCAGCCACCGTCTCCTCGTTGACGGTGCATTGTTTGTACGTTTTCGATATACCAACCCAAGATGGCTGACGCATTCGCAGCTGCTATCTTCACAGCACAGTATTGTCACATCAAAATGATCTATGGTCATTTAATGTCATTGCGCACAAATTACGTTTGAATATAAATATATATATTCATATATATATATATACTACATTTCAGTTGTATCAACCATATACTCTACTTGTTCTTATTTTCAAAGAGCTGGGTCCTGGTAACCTATCATCTTCCCCGTTCTTCAGATTTCTCATTCCAAATTTAACTTTTGTCCATCCATCTGACATATACAACTATATCGATCATATTGATCTCAGAAAAATTCAGTTGAAGTTTGTTGGATTAAACATTTGTTACTAAAGTCTGTTCGTCCTATCGAGTCGAGAGCCAAAGGTCTCAATTTCACACTGGCTTCTCATCCGGCCAACTGGCATCGGTCAGCTGAACAGCAATGGCCTCTACTCACAAGTCCCCCAATCCCATCCATTTGAATTGTGTTGGATATGACGTATACGAGTAAAATCGCAAGTGAATTGGTATAAACCACGTGTGATTACGTCTATACACAGGAAGCTTTTGGATTCGGTCACCATGGCAGAGTAATCCAGAAACGAATGCCTCCAACCACGTGCACCACGAGCGTCATTCATAAGTAACAGTTCTATATAAATATATATAGCTATCTGTATCCACATATCAATACGTCTTTAGTTTATGAAGTATTCGCGAGATCCAACAGCAAACACACAAAGTACAATGCTAGAGTTTTCACCATTCCGAATAAAACTGGGACAAGCCGAATAATTACGTAGATCTTGATATGGACAATCGTGATACTAGTGGAAATCCCGTCGTCTTTGCCGCGACGATTATGCATAACCTCAATAGTAAAGTTGATTTTGTTTTCGAGCAATTATGCTGTTGTTATTACTGGTCGTGTTGACTGTGGACCACGTTGATAGAAGTGACTAGATCAAGCGTTGGAGTTTGGGGTGTTGGAAACACGAAGTCTATAATATGACGTTGAACAGGTGCAAGCGACCTGAATGATGACCATTCAAGTATGCACTATATCCACCAGGTATATCAACAAATAAATACGGATGGAAAGAGGTGAGCGTTGTTCAATTATTATCAGGTATGTGCGTTTGATTCAGTCAGGGAAAGATGGTTTTGGATTCATCGCATAACTTGCTATTCATATATTTATGGAAGATATTGTCAGTTATAAAAGAGATTGTTTTGTTACATTGTTGTATAAACAGACTCAATGCTGCCCATAAAATGAACTTAAGTTTTAGTTCACAGAATTTCAGTTTCAATCGATAAAAGTCGTGTGTCAGTATCAGTAGATAACACAATGAAGGATTATTTGTGAGAGGTTAGCGTTTTGATTATGTAGGCAGTTACATTCCAGCAAGTTCAAGGCTGGCAGCTGAGTTGCGCTTAGAAGATAGAATCGGAAACGTCGATGATAGACGCACGATTTGCAATGAAGTCAATAAAACCTAGAGCTTGTACTCAGAAAGTGAACAGGACATAGACAAACTTGTAGATTGAAGGTGTTTGCAACTTTTATAGCTACGGGCAAACGCGTTGAAATTAATTATCCAGTAAGTCTGTAATTCACAGCTACACATGTTACCTGATATGGCATACCAAGAAACTGAAGGTGTAGTGAAACCTGAATACCAGCCGGTTCAGTTGAAATGACTACAGACATAGAAAGTGTGGAAGGTGTCCAATTTGATTTTACGGAACTAGTCTCAAGAAACATGGATAGCACACCGGACGTTGACTTCCGTATGACAATTCGTCTAACCAAGTCAGTTAATGGTTGCACATCCCTGGGAGGGCTTTTCTACATATCATCATAGTGCCAGCTTTGGCAGCTTAGATGTTACTAGTTGCACTAAACTGGGTATCTAGCATGGTTACCTATTCGCTTAACCGACGTACTTTGAGTTCGTAAGAAATTCATGGGAAATGTATACTAAGCAACTTACACGTTGTAATTGTATTGGGTGTAATTTCGCCTATAAAGTGATCATATGATTATACCATGTGGTCCGAGCAATTATGAATACAAAGTATGCAATGAGTAAAACATTTCATCCGAGCACTAAGCAAATGTATTGAAATTGTCGAGTTTGATGGAGAAGCTGTAGACGAGGGTTGTAAATTGGAATTAACGGGGGACAGCCGAATGTGACGAATGATGAATGGTTGAGCCTTCATATGCGACAGTTCTGTCACAGGTAACTTGAGGTACGTGATGTGGTGAACAACATGGTCTTCAAATGAGAAAGTTGTTGGAATTCAACTCTAGAGCATAACATGATGAGCGCTAACGAACGAAACTCGATCTCTGCTCATTCAACGAACATATTCTTGATACTATCGCCTGGTTGACTGTGTCTTATAACAGACTGTAAATATTCGATAGTGAGCAAAGTGTATCTGTTGTTAAGCGTTTGCTTTTTGTTTCAGTGAATGCATTGTTTCAGACATTGCTGGTTATTTCGATAGGTAATGCAAACTTGGGGTTGACAATCAACAAAATGTTGCGAGCAATGGATGACCATAAACCAAAACGCATTACACTGAGCGTCACTTAATTAATGTCAATTTTGAGTTAACATAGTTGGTGCAAAAATTGGGCAAGTGATTTAAGTAATTTGTGAACATCAGACCTTCTGAATCCTTGACTGTATTGATACATCATTATAAATGAATGCATACATAGTCTCGGTTGTTCGAATGTAGTCGATGTCCAACACTGTTACACGGTTCTCCACTCTACGTTGTCTGACCTCGTGACTGTGGTCTACCTACAACGACCGGTTTGAATCGGTCCAACTTTAGCAGCAAATACACACTGTTAAACGGTCACTCTTCCACCATCTACAATAACCAGGAATGTGGCAATTTCAACACGAACGTACGTCTTCGAATCGTTTAGCTTTGTACCAGGTTGGACTTTCGTGTTGTTTTTAGAAGCATCTGATGGCGTTTTCAACACTTGACACAGATTCTTTAAGTGATACGGCGACAGCAAATGGATAGTGTACCTGTAAATCAGGTAGACCAGTTATTTGCACTCCACTAGCATGTGATCCTCATGAGCTGACTTCACGTTTGTTCATTTGGTACCTATCATCTCAATCGATTATGTGTGGACAAAACGTACTATATGATATTCGCTTAGTGAAAACCGCAGATAACATGAGCAATCCATTATTTGTCGAATATTGTACTGCATGGTTAAAGTCTGCTTTATTAACAAAAGGACATTAGATAGGTAAATTTGGCTGCCTTACAGATTTCAAAAATAACCGATTTCTCCTGAAAGCCATCAGCTTCGAAACGGAGTATATGCAAGTTCCATAGCCCTCTAGTCCAGAACCATACTTGTCTGAACAGCGTTTCATACTTCGGTTGATTTAGCTGTCTAAGTATACGACCTCTGTCATCAAACATAATTATCTATGAGTAATCATCCTACCGGTATAAGGCTAGTCTTGTAAATGCCAGCAAACTGACGCTCAGATTCCGAAGAAACTATCGAGG